>CAWUFW010016667.1:0-298232 GCA_963921515.1 Calotriton arnoldi | reverse complement strand
CATGATATCCAATGGGCCAACCTGGGACAAATTGATGCCACCTGTAGGACCGTGTTGACAGATGTTGGCCATGTATGTACCATACATGTCGTTCCGGTACTGCACACTTCATGTAGTTGTGCCTCATGATGATGTATGTTGGGAACTTGAGTGTGTTCAATGCCGCATATGTGGGGTGACTGACGATCTTGCTTACTTCTCCTCTGCACTGCAGAGCTCCTGCTGTCCATCGGCCATTCCCAGACCTGGCAGCGATGGTGGAGCCGGGACAGCATCCGACGGTACCGCTTCACCAGGCAGCTGATTGAGGATTTGGCAGTGCAGTTGTCCCCACATTTGCAGCCTGGCCGGCCGTATCCTACAGCGCTGACCCCCAAGGTGAAGGTGATGGCAGCCCTACACTTCTTTGCCACCGGTACCTTCCAACATACTGTGGCGTCTGCTGGTGGGATGTCACAGACCATGTTCAGCCGTGTGCTCCGCGATTTCTTGGCGGCAATGTTGCTCTTCCTGAACCGGTACATATATTTCCCTAGACTGCGACGACTCACTGACGTGAAGAGTGACTTTTATGCCCTGGGGAGGATGCCGCATGTCATTGGCTCCATTGATGGGACACATGTGGCTTTGGTACCACCACAGGCCCAGGAGCAGGCCTACAGGAACCGCAAGCACTACCACTCGGTCAATGCACTGGTGGTGTGTCTTGCAGACATGACCATCACACACGTGTGTGCCCGTTTCCCTGGTTCAGCACACGATGCCTTTGTGATGAGGAGTAGTCGCATCCCCAGGTTGATGGCACAGATGCAGAACCAGCGTGCCTGGCTTGTCGGTGTGTACTGACTTTGTGCCATTGTGTGTGATCTGATCTGTAGTATTCCGCCCACTTTTCCAAGTCAGCTGATGTGCACTTGTCTGTCCGTAGGTGACTCGGGATACCCCAACATGCCGTGGTTGCTGACACCCCTCAGGAACCCTGTGACACCTGCCCAGATGCGCTACAATGAGGCACATGGTCGGACCAGGAGAGTTATTGAGCGGACCTTTGGTCTCCTGAAGAGCCGCTTCCGCTGCCTGGACAAGACCGGAGGGTCCCTCCCATATGCCCCTGCGAAAGTGTGCAAGATTATCATCGTCTGCTGCATGCTCCACAGCCTGGCAGTGCGGAAGGGGTTGCCTCTCATCCAGGATGACGATGACCAGCATCCGCCACCTGTGGAGGATCCTGGCCTGGACCACGATGCCAGTGACGATGATGATGATGATGATGGTGATGGTGATGTCCGCACACAGCTCATCACCAACTTCTTTAGCTGAATGTGAGTATCCTGAGGTGTCATGTGAATGATGTGAGTTGGCATGATGTGTGGGTGGTGCTCTGGTGCTGTTGGAGTGTGTCCATGGGCTACTTGACAGGATGTGTGTTGTGATGTGTGGTGACAGGTGGGCTGTACTCCCCAACAGTGTTGACATGCTAACTTGGTTCTGGGTGGGTATCTTGTAACATGTATTGTGCATGAGTTTTGCTGATCTGTCCTGTACTGCATTGCTTTTGACTGTGTGTCATTTCTGTCCTTCACAGGGTACTTTCAGATTCGTTTGGTCAACTGTGTCCACCGACGACGTGATTGCACATCCAGGCTGGTAGCTGTTGTGTTCCCTACAGGTGATGTGCGCCACACCCATGGACTTCCTTCCGTCTACAGTTGTTGACTGTGTGCCGCTACCAGGTGGGGTTACCTTGCATCTGTAGTGGTTACGGCATGTTGCTACTGTGTAATAAACCTGTGCTTCACTTAGTGATGTGCGTTGTCTGTGGTCACACATTTGACTGCCATTTGCTTACTGCACCTGTGGGCTACTTGACTACAACTGGGAATGGGTGTGGTGTCTGTGCGTTGCACCGTCTTCCCTGGCAACATCAGTGTAGGCAATGAGTCAGATGGCCTAGGTGTGTATGTGTTGTGTAGCCCTGGTGGTGTGTCTCCCTCATATGTGTCACGTTGCCTGTACTCACATGCCTGTGTTGTCCTTGCTGTTGCAGTTCGCATACACAGTGTAATTTTGCAGTTCATCATCCCCATAACAGCACCCACGTTGGAATCACGACAGAGGCAAGTATGGTGTATTAGTGTGTTTATTGTGATACATCTGTGTTAATAGTGCATAGGATGGATTGTGCTGTACATGAATCTCTGCAATCCCAAGTTCCTAGGTGAATTGAAAGTCCAGGTAGACAGGATCCCCAGTATCGGGGCCACAGTTGTCTGACACATTGTTCCAACTTGTACTCCCCATGCAATGTGTGGGAGTAGTGTTGCCATCAACAGGAGTGAACAGTCTGTGCACAACGGCGAAAATCCAGAACAGGTTCAGGCTTCCTGGGAGTTGCGCTTGGCCATCAGCCTCTCACTTTCCCCTCCTCGGACGACCCCTCTTCTTGGGGGGGGCCCTCAGAGTGCAGGCTGCTGCGGTGCAGGGGACTCTCCGCCAGAGTCCTCCTCCCTCCCTGTGGCAGTTGCAGTTTGTTCGGTACCAGATGTTGTTGGCACACAGGGAGGTGTGGACTGGTTGCTGTTCATCTGGCGGAGGCATTGTAAAATGTCCCTGTGCACCGCCGTCATCTCATGTAGTACATCCCACTTGGACTCCACGCGGGACATGTGGGAGTCCACACGTGACATGTGTGACTCCACGTGGGACATGTGGGAGTCCAAGCGGGCATGATGGGCAGCCTGCTGCTGTTTGATGTCTCTGAGGAGCCCCACTACCTGGCTGAGCTCTCCGGTGCTGGACTGGTACGCATCAGCTATGCGTACCAGTTGTGGGTCTTCATGCACACCAGCAACGTCTGCAAGCAGCGACCTCTGTCTCCCACCCCTCCCACCACCCCTGCTGACATGTGCAGTGTGTGCAGTTGCACGCACAGATAACCCTGGTCCACCTTGGGGGGTGGTGGTGGTGGTGGTGTCCATGGCCCCAGGTTGGTCCAGGGTCACTGCGCTGGTGTTGTTCCTTATTCTGTCCATGTCGGCAGGGATGGTATTCGTGGTGACAGTCGTTGGGAGGGGTGGGTGCAGGGGGTGCAGCTGGTGGACCTGCTGGTGCTGCAGCTGGTGGTCCTGCTGGTGCAGCAAGTTGACTTGCACCGGATGTGCCAGGTTGTTCATCGTCCGAGGAGGACAGAGGCTGTACGACGCCAGTGAGCTCGGCATCCTCTTGAGCCTGGGACTGGGACTCCTCAGCGTCTGCTGCTGTGTCCCTATCATCACCTGTTTTTGGGAGACACAAACAATGTATTTCATGTTTCTGCAGGCATCAGTGGTTGACACACCTGACAGTTGTGACTGTGCCTCGGGTGCGGGCCTGTACATTGTATTGTCCTAAGTCGTCACAGTCAGGGGTTGATATTGGTGTGGCACATTGTCCTGCATTATTTGGGCATTTCTATGTATTCTCTGGGGTGTGAACATGGTCTGCATTGATTGTGTTTGGTTGACAGCCAGACCTCCTTCCCCACCCACCCACCACCCAGTCAGTTATCCCACCATGGAACGTGCTTGCATTGCAGGGAGTGGAAGTTGTCTCTCAGGATGTCAGTCAGTGGTGTCCTGCTGTTTGTTGGTGCACAGTTGGCAGCAGGGCCTTGTGCTCCCCACAGCAGTAGCCAGTGTCAGCCATCTTGTGAGTCCTTCTCCACTCCCTGTGATGTGAGCATGGTTCAGGGTGGTGTTGATGGGACAGTTGTGGGGGTGAGCAATGTCTGTGACTACGACTCCCATCATGCTATTGCCTCCACCCCCCTTCCCAGCATGCCCATGCTTCCTTCCTTTTGACTCTGCTTCCCTGTGGGGTGGGCTGGCTGTGCTGACAGGATGGCTGGGAGTGTTGTCCTGGCAGTTGTTTGGCTAAGAGTCCCAAGAGTGTCCCTGTGCTTCACACAACATAACCCAGGGTGGTGGTGCTTTGTGGGATCTTGTGTTAGGATGGAGGGCATTGCATTCTACCAGGTGGGTACTGTGGAGTTTGTGTTGGGGGGGGTGAGGGGAGGTGCTGGTGACTATAGTCAGTGCTGCAAGTCCCCCTTCCCACCCAGCCAGCCAGATATCCCACCATGGAACGTGCTTGCATTGCAGGGAGTGGAAGTTGTCTCTCAGGATGTCAGTCAGTGGTGTCCTGCTGTTTGTTGGTGCACAGTTGGCAGCAGGGCCTTGTGCTCCCCACAGCAGTTGCCAGTGTCAGCCATCTTGTGAGTCCTTCTCCACTCCCTGTGATGTGAGCATGGTTCAGGGTGGTGTTGATGGGACAGTTGTGGGGGTGAGCAATGTCTGTGACTACGACTCCCATCATGCTATTGCCTCCACCCCCTTCCTAGCATGCCCATGCTTCCTTCCTTTTGACTCTGCTTCCCTGTGGGGTGGGCTGGCTGTGCTGACAGGATGGCTGGGAGTGTTGTCCTGGCAGTTGTTTGGCTAAGAGTCCCAAGAGTGTCCCTGTGCTTCACACAACATAACCCAGGGTGGTGGTGCTTTGTGGGATCTTGTGTTAGGATGGAGGGCATTGCATTCTACCAGGTGGGTACTGTGGAGTTTGTGTTGGGGGGGTGAGGGGAGGTGCTGGTGACTATAGTCAGTGCTGCAAGTCCCCCTTCCCACCCAGCCAGCCAGATATCCCACCATGGAACGTGCTTGCATTGCAGGGAGTGGAAGTTGTCTCTCAGGATGTCAGTCAGTGGTGTCCTGCTGTTTGTTGGTGCACAGTTGGCAGCAGGGCCTTGTGCTCCCCACAGCAGTAGCCAGTGTCAGCCATCTTGTGAGTCCTTCTCCACTCCCTGTGATGTGAGCATGGTTCAGGGTGGTGTTGATGGGACAGTTGTGGGGGTGAGCAATGTCTGTGACTACGACTCCCATCATGCTATTGCCTCCACCCCCTTCCCAGCATGCCCATGCTTCCTTCCTTTTGACTCTGCTTCCCTGTGGGGTGGGCTGGCTGTGCTGACAGGATGGCTGGGAGTGTTGTCCTGGCAGTTGTTTGGCTAAGAGTCCCAAGAGTGTCCCTGTGCTTCACACAACATAACCCAGGGTGGTGGTGCTTTGTGGGATCTTGTGTTAGGATGGAGGGCATTGCATTCTACCAGGTGGGTACTGTGGAGTTTGTGTTGGGGGGGGTGAGGGGAGGTGCTGGTGACTATAGTCAGTGCTGCAAGTCCCCCTTCCCACCCAGCCAGCCAGATATCCCACCATGGAACGTGCTTGCATTGCAGGGAGTGGAAGTTGTCTCTCAGGATGTCAGTCAGTGGTGTCCTGCTGTTTGTTGGTGCACAGTTGGCAGCAGGGCCTTGTGCTCCCCACAGCAGTTGCCAGTGTCAGCCATCTTGTGAGTCCTTCTCCACTCCCTGTGATGTGAGCATGGTTCAGGGTGGTGTTGATGGGACAGTTGTGGGGGTGAGCAATGTCTGTGACTACGACTCCCATCATGCTATTGCCTCCACCCCCTTCCCAGCATGCCCATGCTTCCTTCCTTTTGACTCTGCTTCCCTGTGGGGTGGGCTGGCTGTGCTGACAGGATGGCTGGGAGTGTTGTCCTGGCAGTTGTTTGGCTAAGAGTCCCAAGAGTGTCCCTGTGCTTCACACAACATAACCCAGGGTGGTGGTGCTTTGTGGGATCTTGTGTTAGGATGGAGGGCATTGCATTCTACCAGGTGGGTACTGTGGAGTTTGTGTTGGGGGGGGTGAGGGGAGGTGCTGGTGACTATAGTCAGTGCTGCAAGTCCCCCTTCCCACCCAGCCAGCCAGATATCCCACCATGGAACGTGCTTGCATTGCAGGGAGTGGAAGTTGTCTCTCAGGATGTCAGTCAGTGGTGTCCTGCTGTTTGTTGGTGCACAGTTGGCAGCAGGGCCTTGTGCTCCCCACAGCAGTAGCCAGTGTCAGCCATCTTGTGAGTCCTTCTCCACTCCCTGTGATGTGAGCATGGTTCAGGGTGGTGTTGATGGGACAGTTGTGGGGGTGAGCAATGTCTGTGACTACGACTCCCATCATGCTATTGCCTCCACCCCCTTCCCAGCATGCCCATGCTTCCTTCCTTTTGACTCTGCTTCCCTGTGGGGTGGGCTGGCTGTGCTGACAGGATGGCTGGGAGTGTTGTCCTGGCAGTTGTTTGGCTAAGAGTCCCAAGAGTGTCCCTGTGCTTCACACAACATAACCCAGGGTGGTGGTGCTTTGTGGGATCTTGTGTTAGGATGGAGGGCATTGCATTCTACCAGGTGGGTACTGTGGAGTTTGTGTTGGGGGGGGGTGAGGGGAGGTGCTTGTGACTATGGTCAGTGCTGCAAGTCCCCCTTCCCACCCAGCCAGCCAGATATCCCACCATGGAACGTGCTTGCATTGCAGGGAGTGTAAGTTGTCTCTCAGGATGTCAGTCAGTGGTGTCCTGCTGTTTGTTGGTGCACAGTTGGCAGCAGGGCCTTGTGCTCCCCACAGCAGTAGCCAGTGTCAGCCATCTTGTGAGTCCTTCTCCACTCCCTGTGATGTGAGCATGGTTCAGGGTGGTGTTGATGGGACAGTTGTGGGGGTGAGCAATGTCTGTGACTACGACTCCCATCATGCTATTGCCTCCACCCCCTTCCCAGCATGCCCATGCTTCCTTCCTTTTGACTCTGCTTCCCTGTGGGGTGGGCTGGCTGTGCTGACAGGATGGCTGGGAGTGTTGTCCTGGCAGTTGTTTGGCTAAGAGTCCCAAGAGTGTCCCTGTGCTTCACACAACATAACCCAGGGTGGTGGTGCTTTATGGGATCTTGTGTTAGGATGGAGGGCATTGCATTCTACCAGGTGGGTACTGTGGAGTTTGTGTTGGGGGGGGTGAGGGGAGGTGCTGGTGACTATAGTCAGTGCTGCAAGTCCCCCTTCCCACCCAGCCAGCCAGATATCCCACCATGGAACGTGCTTGCATTGCAGGGAGTGGAAGTTGTCTCTCAGGATGTCAGTCAGTGGTGTCCTGCTGTTTGTTGGTGCACAGTTGGCAGCAGGGCCTTGTGCTCCCCACAGCAGTTGCCAGTGTCAGCCATCTTGTGAGTCCTTCTCCACTCCCTGTGATGTGAGCATGGTTCAGGGTGGTGTTGATGGGACAGTTGTGGGGGTGAGCAATGTCTGTGACTACGACTCCCATCATGCTATTGCCTCCACCCCCCTTCCTAGCATGCCCATGCTTCCTTCCTTTTGACTCTGCTTCCCTGTGGGGTGGGCTGGCTGTGCTGACAGAATGGCTGGGAGTGTTGTCCTGGCAGTTGTTTGGCTAAGAGTCCCAAGAGTGTCCCTGTGCTTCACACAACATAACCCAGGGTGGTGGTGCTTTGTGGGATCTTGTGTTAGGATGGAGGGCATTGCATTCTACCAGGTGGGTACTGTGGAGTTTGTGTTGGGGGGGTGAGGGGAGGTGCTGGTGACTATAGTCAGTGCTGCAAGTCCCCCTTCCCACCCAGCCAGCCAGATATCCCACCATGGAACGTGCTTGCATTGCAGGGAGTGGAAGTTGTCTCTCAGGATGTCAGTCAGTGGTGTCCTGCTGTTTGTTGGTGCACAGTATGCAGCAGGGCCTTGTGCTCCCCACAGCAGTAGCCAGTGTCAGCCATCTTGTGAGTCCTTCTCCACTCCCTGTGATGTGAGCATGGTTCAGGGTGGTGTTGATGGGACAGTTGTGGGGGTGAGCAATGTCTGTGACTACGACTCCCATCATGCTATTGCCTCCACCCCCTTCCCAGCATGCCCATGCTTCCTTCCTTTTGACTCTGCTTCCCTGTGGGGTGGGCTGGCTGTGCTGACAGGATGGCTGGGAGTGTTGTCCTGGCAGTTGTTTGGCTAAGAGTCCCAAGAGTGTCCCTGTGCTTCACACAACATAACCCAGGGTGGTGGTGCTTTGTGGGATCTTGTGTTAGGATGGAGGGCATTGCATTCTACCAGGTGGGTACTGTGGAGTTTGTGTTGGGGGGGGTGAGGGGAGGTGCTGGTGACTATAGTCAGTGCTGCAAGTCCCCCTTCCCACCCAGCCAGCCAGATATCCCACCATGGAACGTGCTTGCATTGCAGGGAGTGGAAGTTGTCTCTCAGGATGTCAGTCAGTGGTGTCCTGCTGTTTGTTGGTGCACAGTTGGCAGCAGGGCCTTGTGCTCCCCACAGCAGTTGCCAGTGTCAGCCATCTTGTGAGTCCTTCTCCACTCCCTGTGATGTGAGCATGGTTCAGGGTGGTGTTGATGGGACAGTTGTGGGGGTGAGCAATGTCTGTGACTACGACTCCCATCATGCTATTGCCTCCACCCCCTTCCCAGCATGCCCATGCTTCCTTCCTTTTGACTCTGCTTCCCTGTGGGGTGGGCTGGCTGTGCTGACAGGATGGCTGGGAGTGTTGTCCTGGCAGTTGTTTGGCTAAGAGTCCCAAGAGTGTCCCTGTGCTTCACACAACATAACCCAGGGTGGTGGTGCTTTGTGGGATCTTGTGTTAGGATGGAGGGCATTGCATTCTACCAGGTGGGTACTGTGGAGTTTGTGTTGGGGGGTGAGGGGAGGTGCTGGTGACTATAGTCAGTGCTGCAAGTCCCCCTTCCCACCCAGCCAGCCAGATATCCCACCATGGAACGTGCTTGCATTGCAGGGAGTGGAAGTTGTCTCTCAGGATGTCAGTCAGTGGTGTCCTGCTGTTTGTTGGTGCACAGTTGGCAGCAGGGCCTTGTGCTCCCCACAGCAGTAGCCAGTGTCAGCCATCTTGTGAGTCCTTCTCCACTCCCTGTGATGTGAGCATGGTTCAGGGTGGTGTTGATGGGACAGTTGTGGGGGGGGGCAATATGTGTGACTGCGACTCCCATGATGCTATTGGCTACACTGACTTGGCCAGCATACACAGAATTCCTTCCTTTGAGTGGTCTTCACTGTGTGTTGGTGTTGTTGTGGTGGCTACATGTGTGGATGTGTGTGTTAGTTCTATTTGTGCCACTGCCTAGCTGTAGTTGTGGTTGTGTTTGTACATGTGTTGGCACAGTTGGATGTGACTTTTTTGATGGCATGTGTTGTGTTTATCTGACTGACATACACATTTTGGGATGATTCTGTTCTGGTTGCTGTGTAATTGCTATGAGTGCATGGTTTGACTCTCCCTTGACAGTGATGTGTGTGTTTTGTGGCAGTTTATTGTGTACATTTGTTGTGTACTCACCAGGCTCTGGGATGTTCTCTAGTCCATATACGCTCACTGGCGGAAGGATGGCCCGCACCTTCTCCTCCCAGGGCCTGAGGTATATTGGCTTGGCAGGAGGGCCACTGCCGGTGTGTTGGCTGTTGATGTAGTCTATCTTCAGCAGGTCCCGTACCCTCCTGCGCACGTCATACCACCTGTTCTGGATGTCCGTCTTTGTGCGCCGACATGGTGTTTGGGCGTTCACCCTGTTGATGATCCTCTCCCACATCTTGGTTTTCTGCGACATGGAGGTCTGTTGGACCAGAGTGCCAAACAGCTGTGGCTCCACCCTGAGGATCTCGTCTACCATGACTTCCAATTCACTATCTAGGAACTTGGGATTCTTCTTGGGGGGCATGGTGATGGGTGATGATGGTGGGTGATGTGTGTGTTTGTGTGCAGGTGAGGGTGTGTGGGTGTGTGTTGTGCTGGGTGTATGTGAGGTAGATATTTGTTGGTGTGCTGATGGTGTGTGGCTTGTGTGAGGGATGAGCTGTGGGTGTGTGGTTGCTTTCTCTTGGGTGCTGGCAGTGGAATGGCATTTGCAAAGGCTCATGGTAGTGATTTGTGTCCTTTATATAGGTGGAGTTGTGGGTGTGTCTTTGTTCTCTGTCCCCACCCCCCAGTATTTATTGGCTTGGTAATTGCTTGTTTGGCCTTTTTTGGTTGATTTTTCCTTTGTGCTGTTTGTGTATGTTGGAAACGTTCTTGTGACCGAGTCGGACCCTGCATTGGTCTCGTACGGTGTTTTCCGTTTCGTTCACGCTGTGTTTGTGCAGTTTTGTATGCTGCGTACGCGTCGGTCGCGGTGTATTGTGTTGCTTCGGCTCGGTTTTGTATGCGTGTCGGTCGTACGGCTTGTCCTCCGTCCGACTCGGTCGTGTTTTCGCGCCTTGCATCGTACTTTGCGGTTTGGAGTTGGCGGGTACGATTCGGTCGGATTTGTTCCGGGTGCGTGTCGGTCGGTTGGATTCGCGTGTTTTCCGGCCGGATTGCTATTTTCCGAGCGGCTTGGTCGGTCGGCTTGGTTTCCTAACATGTCGGTCGGATTTATCGCGGCTTGCATCGTACTTGGCGTGTCGGGCGCCACTGGTACGTGTCGGTCGGTAATTTTTCCGGCTCCGAGTCGGTCGGTGCTTTTTCCGGCCCGAATCGGAATCGACCCCATAGTCTTTATTACAGGTAGACTTTAGAAAAGAGCCTGATTGATTGAATTGGATTAACGAAACATTGCGTTTTTCTGCAGAAACAAATCTCAAGTAATCAATCAATTGAACAACAACTCTTCGTGTGCAAGAGTGTGCCAGACTCAAGTGATTTTCCTCAGCAAATTGTAGACAAAAGCCCATCTTTATCAACATATGAATATTTTAAATAAGCAACAGATTTCACACGTTCTCCAGTGACTCGTAACTACTCTGAGCAGCATGCCTCCGTAAACAAACACATAAAAATAGGCATTCCACTTCTAAACGTTTGCAGCATGCATCTGAGAAAAGAGAAGCCAAGTGCTTTTGCTCGGGCAACAAAAACTCACTGTGAAAACTGGGAATCAGGCAAGAGGCCAGGTGCATTTACACCGAATCGATAATTGTGAATGCAAAAACACCACAAATGACACGTGCGCTAGTCCGTCACAGAGTTTTGCAACACATTTGCAGAGTTCTAGTGAGGAATAACGCATGCATACAGTTTATGGCCTCATCTGCGAACTTTATTACCCTATTGTAATAGTTTTGCACTCACTATTTCCAAAAAGGACTGGTGGCTCCAGTAAGTGCAAAATGCGAGCGAGTGCAATCTACTCCTAATTGCTATTAAAGGCAAAAAAGGGTGCAGCTAGTGATTGCATCCATTATTGCAAGAGTGCAAGGCCCAAACTGGCTCCAGAAGGTTCCTGCATCCAAAACTGTTGCATTACAAATTACGATGCATGCCACTCCCAGCATCCACGCTTGCTTGCTTACATATGAGAAACAACTTGCAAACCTATGCCTCTTAATACCAAACTTAACGCATTCATTATTAAAAGAGCCACAACCCTTAGCCTCCCTCCCACATGTTTACAATACCTGAAGAAAAAGAGGCCCTCCTAAAAGGTTTGTGTGCAAAGACGAATGCAGGATCCGTTTTCTTCGAAAATGAATTTGCCAAGAAATATCTCTTTGGGGCTATATTGCGGTTGTGCAGTAAAAGAGTAAAAGCAGGAGTCAAGCTGAGGCAGGATATGAAAAGTGTGAAAATGAATAGACGCTTGAAAAAATAACAGTGAAATTGATAAATGATGCAGTATGTGGCATCAGACAAAAGTAGAAGGTGCCTCTTCCACCAACCTCCCCTATTCCCTGCCCTATTTAGAGAGCAGGTGATTGCTGTTTTCCTGACCGGTAGCCGCTTCCATCTCTGCCGAAAGGAAAGATATTTTGACGAGGCACTGGTGGATAGAATGCTCCCCAAACGTCACTCTAGTTACCTTTTTTTCATGTTTGGGATGGGCATGCGCACCAAGACAGTTTGAGGCATTCAAATGCTCAACTCTCCCCACAGACTGGGAAAAAAAGCTTGTTTGTGTCAAGGACATTCATTTTTTATTTGGAAAATAAAAAAATTCTGCCTGGTGTGCCATACCGCCATGGTTGGCGTTGCACTGTTTTTTCCCCAAAAGTGCTCTCATCATGATGTTGGGACCGGTTTTGCCCCACACCTTACAGCTGCCAGGCCCAGAGAGGTCTAAATGACGTCTATATCTGGATGGTTTCGTAACACGAGATCGTGAAATATAAAGAATATCCCAAAATGGAAATACAATGGCCTTGTTTTTTGCATAAAAAAATAACAAGCCAGATATGAAATATTGGTCAAAAAAACTGGTTTCAATTTGCGACCAGTAAATTAATAATATTTTTAAACCGAATTATGTGCAAATAGCTCAGTTCATAAAATTCAGATTCAGAGTGGGTCATAATCCAACCTACCTCATGTATAGGAATGAGGTAAGTGGCGAAATGCAAATCACTTCAGTTGAAGGCTATCACAGGGATAGTGGCCTGCTACAGCAGCAGACCCTCATGTCTGTGACCACTTTTAAATAAAGTAAAACATTTTTAAATGCAGCCCTTTTCCCTTAAATAAACAGAGCTGTTTTCTGATTTTGAAGGATTGTGTAGGGTGTTGGCGGTGGCGCTCAGGACCCCTGCCTATGCCACAACCACCTTCTTTTTACATTCATTTAGGAGAAAGGGGTTCCTTTCCTTCCCTTTTTGTGATGGTTTATTACCCCAAATTGGGAGTCAGAATTTTTTCAAAGTTTTGCAACTGGATTTTGCTCGCAAAAATTGATACATCTCATACTGATTCGGTGTTGATACAGACGCCTCCAACACACTCCTTTCAAATAGTGAATCAGGGTGGGGTTCCAGTTCCATTCTGGGAGTCAGTTAGTTTACCGACTTCTAAAATGTGATTAGTACTTTCGAAAAACATATTTTGCAGTCGTACACTCTGAATGGAGTGTCTGCGACCGTTAGTAAAATACATTCGTTGGTCTGGCCCAATATTTTTTATCCTGTGTTCATGAAGTTTTAGAGCAGCATCAGTCCTGGTATCACGGCTAAAACTACAGCAAAGCCAGACAGGACTAAATATGCCAAAAGTGTGTCCTTGGAGAAGAGGATGCTGAGGCGTTTTTCCTCAACTGACCCCATTACAAAACATGTGAGACACTTACACACATCCCTCTTTATGAATAAGATAGAAGAATAAAAACCATGTCTCATTCTAGAATACCAGCCAAAAAGCAGTAGAGAAAATGTCTCTGCAAAGAAGCAAAGAGAGACAAAGTGCGTAAAACAACAGACTTTCAAACAGCCTGGGAACTGAAACAATCACTGGTGAATGGAGTGTAATATTGTATGTATTTGATTTATTTACTTTGGCAATACGGTACGTGTCTATATCTTTTCATGCCAGAAGAGTACCTTGTGTTATGCTCTGTTATATTGGTTGTTTGTTTTGTATTGTATTGCTGAAGCCGAAAGCCATGGATGGCTACTGCGGGCATGGATCACTGAGAAGGCACATGGACCTGATGCACTGTTTGGTCACAACCGCGATGTCTTTCAAAACAGATTTTATTGATGTTTGAATGTGTGTACGAAGTGAATGTCCTCCTTGTATTTGTTGTTAATGTTTGCAACACCCTCCGGGTGTTCTTGTACTTGATAAAATACAAAATAAAAATATTCAATAAAAAAAAAATACTGGGACAAATTGGAAGAGAAACAGAATGCCATACAGGCGCACGCCTTTTTTCAGGCACTCTTTGATGCTCTACCATCATCCAGCTTACGCAATGTAATTTGTATCACATAACCTCTGCTACATATAACTGTCATGTGCAACAAAGTAGCTATACTTGAAAATGGAAAGCGTACCAAACAAATGGTCAAGTAACTCATAAACCATGCAGATCCCCCATGACTGTTAATTCAAGGATTTCAGATGCCCCATGACCTCCTATGAACAGAAGTCTTAGAGGATACCGTCTCGAATACCACCCCTGAAACAGTCAACATCAGACATCAAAACCTGCAAACTAGGCCTGGATGAAATTGTCTTTGGGCTGGAGTAATTTGCATATTTTGGCAATTTTGCATAATGAAATTTCAGCAAAATTACCGAGATTACACCAGCGAGCCACATCTCGTTATTTTGAGGAGAAACTTTAACGCAAGATGTACCGTTTGGGTAATGTTTTAACTTGAGCGGAGTTCAGGTTGAATTTTTACCTGAACAAACTGTTTGGGTAATTTTTTAGTCCAAAAGTACAAATCTGAACACGAGTGGCAGTGTTTTGAATGCGAGCGCCTGTTCCTTTAATATGGGCGGTCAACAAATATTTCAGGTAGATTTTTTGCCTGAGCGAACCGTTCAGGTAATTTTTTAGAGCAAAACTACAAATCTAATGCAAGCGGCAGTGTTTTGAACACGAGCAACCAGAAAACAACTTGGAATAAAATTTACGTAGGCAGTTCGGTTGTTTTTTTTTGTGTGCAAGATACATTTCATGTAATTAGGCATATTTGCACGTAGTTTTGCAGCAACTTTGCATAATTACTCTATAGCAAATTATGCCGGTTTCTCACACCCCTACTGGAAACCCAAAATCATTGCGTTGGGACAGAGGTCTTTCATACCACTCATCACCCAGTTTGTCATTGGCTTCTATGTATCTGCCCCAGAGAACTTGAAACATAGCATCAAAACCTTACATTTGTATCAGTTGGCCCTGTGGTGTACTCCAGCGCTCTGTGCTTTCACCTATCATTCCAACACTTACATGTCACCATTAACTGAGGCCTCAGGCAGTTACAGCAACAGTTATCAGCTATATGGGAGTGATCTCCAGTTTGACGCCCACAGTTCGAGGAAGGAGGGAAGCAACATATACCATGGATCGCCTGATCTTAAAGCACAGCAGCTGATCATGCTTTAGTGATACCAAAATAAAGATTCTACTGCCAGGTGCTACTGCTCCCACGCGTTCCACATTTGATTAGCCACATTCAAAGGGTACTCTGAAAGTGTCATGACAGCAAAACCATTACATGGAGACTACTTGATGAACAATTGTTGTGCACTCCACATATAAACACAGTGGCCAGCCGGCCACCTCTCTCAGGTGACAGGATCCAGCGGTCTACCTCAATGACCAGACTCATCACCGTTAGGAGTGATTGCTGCAGTGGAGTCGAAGGCAACGTCCAGCCAAATCTTTCAGCTTACTCTAACTAGTATATACTTATGTGGCTTGCTTGGATCGACTAAGTCAGCCAACATCATTCTGGCACTGAAGAACCCACACCGGTTATCAATAAATCAGAACGTATGTACAAAATACCATCCTTTGTAGATAAAGCTCTGTATACCCATGCACCTGAGAACCTGGCCAAGTCCGTGATCCCTCCTCACCCAACAACATGCGTAAAATCGGCCTTCGAAACCAACCCATCACACTGATGGGGAGCTACAAATATTCTGAGGGGAGATCTCTGTAGTCTCAAGACCCCTTTATGTATGGGAGTCACGGTCTCTGGCCTGACGCCTAGAGACCTATTTCAGAAAAAATGATAAAGGCTTCCAATCGCTGTTCGGTCAAGAGTTTCGCCTTGTCAAGTTCTAGCCGTTCAGGTTGGCAGCATCTGTAGCCCTCCGAGTAATATCTAACAAGAGGAAGTAAAATACACTACAGTATTTTATCCTTGTATACCTTCCTCTGGGTTGCTGAAAGTCTGCCTTGTTAGTCAGAGAGGACAGAAATGTATTTTCCCCCTGGAGTGCATGTTGACTGATTCCACTCATGTGCCTGTGGGTCAGTGTGTGGACCAGACCGACTCTCGCACTGATGGGCTGTTCACAGAGGACCTCCTTCTGCAGCCGGTGCCTGCACGTTACCGGGTTACTATCCTCGCAGACAGCAGACCCGTGCACGAGCGCCACTGGTGTGTTCACTGCCCCCTCACATACTCTGCCCAGCGGGGAGGGAGCGCGTGGAATGCATGAGCTTGCTTCCGAGAGAATGTCTCATATACCGTCGTCTGCCGTCAGAGACGGCGCTAATCCGTCCCCGGGAGCTCTCGACGAAATAGGCCGTAATTGGAAAGCCCGGCCAAGCTGGAGGAAAACAGAGAAAACATTTGCTGAACCTGGAAGGAACATCGTATTTCGAAACGTATTTTCTTATAAATTGTGGGCGAGTAAACATTTAATGCAAATACGGTACTGATCTGGGCAAGGGACGAATTATTTTTGTCCTGGTGGCTCCAACTGCACTACGAGTTTGGATTGTTAAAGGACTGAAGAGAAAAGGTTACTGTGCCGGAAATGCATGTTTCTGAACACGTTTCTTGTCCACTCGCCTAAGACAGTTCGATGAAAGGTAGCATATACTGCTCTAACAAAGGTATCTGATTTCTGATGCCATGTGGTCACAACTAAGGTCTTAGGAGAGTAATTCTGACTGGTGGTCTAACAGACTAAAAAAGGCCTTCCTCTTCACTCCCCCTAACCCCCACCGCGATCCACCAGGTTACCGGATGTCCAGGCAATAAAGAGTATAGACATAAACATGATACGCTGTTCTGTACTGTGTGTTGATATTTTGCAAAATTTCCCTTAATTCCCATCATTTTAAAATTCTTGTATCCCTGTTTTGCTGTGCCCCTTTAAATCCACACAGCTTGCTGTCAAAAGCACAGCAACGTGGATATTTTTTCCTGGGGTATGCCTGAAGAGCAGACTTTAAGGGCTGTTCTTGATTTATCTCCTGCATTCCCCCTATTGCATAAAACACAAGCTTTAGCACACAAAGGCTTAAATGGTGCTGGAGTATGGTCCATCTGTTGCACTCAATCTGCTGCCATTTGAGGCAGAAGGTTTAGTTAGCATGACACTTCCAATGGAGGCCCATATATCTGCTCCCTGGCCTATTACACAGGACCAAGTGGCTGAATCCTGTGGAAAGTAAATTAGGCCTTGGCAACCATTTCCCTTTACATTCTGATAATTCCTTATTCTTTTAAAATTCTGTTCAGAGTTTCTGAGTGAAAAGTATTTGAAAAATAAATCATGCAATTTATAAAGATTGGAAACATTGCATTCAGTGTACAGTTTTGAGCTACCATAAAATATGTTTCCTTTGCCCTCAGTATTTCATTTTTTTTTTTACTTTAAAAAAAAAATAATACTTTATGTACAAACATTGGAAAGCCATCAACTCGGCATTCGCATTCTAAAGGTGAGACCTATTGGTTTGCCAATGCTTGTTATATGTATTTTATTGTATTTCGTTTGATGTTAATGTCTTGTTTTTGTCTTTTCCACTTTATTGTACTTGTCACATCACTTCAAAGTAAAATAGTTTTTCAGTTACTATAGTGCTTTTTCTAAATATAAAAACTCCCTTTCATTCAGAAAATGAGTTGGGTTCTGGAGCAAGGAATTTCATTATACTTCTTCGGGTCTTACTATTAGCAATTGATTCCCCACAGAGCCACACACTTTGTGTATATTAGGGTGCAACTGCCTGAAATTGAATGCCACAAAAACTGAGGTCATCATCTTCGACAATAACCCCTCTCTCTGGACACCGGACTGGTGGCCTCTAGAGTTGGACTCATTGCCTATACCCTCAAATAAAGTAAAAAACCTAGGCTCCTTGGTAGACAGAGAACTGAAGTTTAAGGACCAAGTAAACAAAATCACATCTGCTTCATTCTGCTCTTTAAGGCTTATAAAAAAGATCGAAAAATTCCTGCCTCCCCAACTTCTGAAAACAGTAACCATGGCATTGGTTCTCACAAGGATTGACTATAGCAATAGTCTCTACCTTACTCTCGCATCAGGTCTCTTGAAGAGACTTCAGACACTGCAAAATGCTGCTGCTCTTTTCCTTTTTAAAATTCGCAAATACGAATCGTTCAGAGAAGCCATCAGGAAATTACACTGGTTGCCAGTTAGGCAACGCTGCAAATTCAAGGCCCTCTGTCCGGCATTTAAATCTTTGCACTGACTGGGGCCAGACCACTTTAAGAAAAAACTCAAATGGTATGTCCCAGCAAGGACGCTTTGCTCTGGCTCTGCCAGGAACCTGCCTGTCCCCCCATTCAGGAGGGCCACCTGGGGTGGAAAAAGGTTTTTCAGGACCACTGCGATGCTTTGGAACAGTCTGCCATTGGCCCCAAAAACTGCCCCCTCCTTACTCACCTTCAGAAAAGCCTTAAAGACCTGGCTCTTCACACTGAATTAGAAGGCACTTGCGCACCTGCTTGACCCGACGCTGACATTGCTGCTTCCCTAATCGGATTTCTACAGCACCAAGACACCCTCGGGCATGAGTTTGCGCTCTATAAATTACATTTACATTGCATTACATATATTTAAGTCCCTGAAACATTAAGAACCAATTCCATCTTTATAGAAAAAATGTGTTCTTCTGGGGCGGGTCTTCTGCTGGCGATAATAAACCAATAGCCAGTGTTCATTTGCCCCAAGTGATAATCTTGAATATCCTGAATCAGGACTTTAAACATAGTGTAATAGTCTCCCAACTCTCAACCAGCTCGCTCCTTTCTTATTTTAATTTGTAAAGATGTCGTTCTTTTCTCCAATAATGCCTCATGAAGAAAATATTTGGCGGTCATAAATGGTTATGTCTTAGAAGATCTTTGTGAGATTGTTTTTCAATGTAGTTATTTTTCTCTCTTTCTACCATTTTAAAACTGCAGTTTCTGAGTGCCTAAGACCTTTGATTTACTTTTTGTTTGCACCACTATAGAAACATAATCAGTACAACAATAAAATCAAATAATCACTGCTGACTAAATTTCTGGTTGTTGGAAGTGTTTCCCTTATCTCATTGAACAGAGAGGATCCTAGATAAGCCAGACACCATGCTCTATGCCAGAGTCCAGCTGCACTTTGAGTTCAGAGACTAACAGAAATGGAGTTCTGAAGTATCACTATGCCAAGGGGCTTAAGTGGGATGAAATAAATTGTGGGGTGTCCGAAAATGGGCGTGGCCTAAGAAGCGTAACTAGGAATCCTTTTCAAGCGGTGTGGCCAATGTAAATAAGGACGTCCCTTAAAACTGGTAAACTAAAATCCTGTACCTTCCATAGCGCACCACCTGACAAATATTTTGGTTCCGCTTTGTGAGCTTTCCGCTATTGCATCCAGACATATTATCTAATTACGGGCATGCAGCTTAAACGAGCCAGGCCTTTTGGCATTGACAGTGCTCATTAGCAGTTTCAGATAGATGAGTAACAGCAATGATTTTGTTGTGAATAATTAGAAAGGAAAACATTTCAATTCGGAAAATATGAGATTGTGAATTAAACATTAGTAAAGCCTGTGGAAGGGGTTGTGTCTTTGCGGTGTCCCTGTCATTCCTGTTCTGACGGTCACACCACTTTCCTCTGCAGTCTTTCAAATTGATAGACACATATTCCCTCTTTCTCTCCATATCTTTCTGAAATCCTCGATCTGCATATCTCACACTTAATCTCTTTTCTCCTTCAGCACCCTATTTTCTTTCTCTCCTGCATGTACTTCCCTGCATCTCTTTCCCTTCTCCGTACAGTCCAGAAAACACACCCAATCATCTCTGAGAACTGTGTTTTCATTTTCCTTTCCCCCAGTCAATATTTCAACAGCTGTGTTTCTTCACACTCTTTCGCATAGAATCACAATGACAATAGCCATACATGACTATTGCTTTGTGCGCTCTGCAGAGAGGCCAAGGATTGGATGAGCTTCTGCTCCAAATGCCTTTAAGACCCATTGATAGGTATTGTGAAAAACTTGCACTACATTCAACTTCAACTCCAGAGTTCTCAACCATGGCCCCATTATAAACACTCACCCATAACGTGAACTGACACATACACCTAGAAGTGACTCACTTCACAGTATACACGATGCAAGAGTAAAATGCTACATGAAAGATCTTACAGAAGCACAGCATCCAGGAAAAAGCAACGTTCTTCTGGGATGCAAGGTTAGTAAAACATAGTAAATAATAATAATAATAAAACCAACTTCTAAAGCGCAAGGCTACCTCTGAAGAGATGTCCTGGTGCTAGCGGCCTAGGTCAAACAAGAACAGAGTTAGATTGCAGAGTTGAAGAGAAAGGTTTTCAGATTTTTTCTAAAGCTTGCTTCAGAAGGAGCAAGCCTAAGGCTGGTCGGGAGGGTATTCCAGAGCCCAGCAGTAAGGAAGGCGAATGATCTTCCTCCTCTCCTTGCTTTGCACACCCGAGGGATTAGAGGTAGCCTTTAGCTGCTGGATCTCGGGGCACGGAATTGGGAGTAGGCTATAATTCTTCTTCTTAGATATGTAGGTCATCTAAGCTGCAATGCTCTAAAGGCTACGGTGAGAGCCTTAAATTGGGCTCGCCTCACCACAGGCAGCCGGTGAAGGTGACGGAGATGAGGTGTTATAGATTGGGAGACAGGAATATTCAGAGTCAGTCTGGCCCCCTGTTAGCAATGGGGTTTCTGGTTGGCTAGGGTATGCACCTAAGCCAGGCAGAACCCAGCACTCTAGTCAGGGTAAGGGAGTTACACACCCGGGATAACCCCTGCTCACCCCCTTGGTAGCTTGGCAGAGCAGTCAGGCTTATCCCAGAGGCAATGTGTAAACTGTTTGGGAAACACACACACACACACACACACACGAGTGACACAATAAATACACCACACAAGAGACTCCACACAAGTTTACATAAAAATATCACTTATATTATATATAAAACGCGTAGACCACAATCACAGAAATTATTTTGCCAACTATGCAATTGTCATAACATCACAGTTAGTTCACTACAGTAAATACTTATAAGTTGCACATGTCATATAACCACCATCACTGCACATATAAGGCGACTCCTGAAATAATGCTTGTTATCCTGACCATGCAAGGCAAAAACAACATGCATAAACACATAGGGGCGTGAAATGCAGCAGATTAGTTAAAAGGAAGACATGAGTTACCATACATCACCAATAGTACATAAATCACCAAATGACACCAGAAGCACATAGGGTGCAGCAGACCTGCACTCCTATAACATTCTATATGGTCGTTGAAGCTCCCACACAGTGCACAGAAGCCTATGAGCAACTGTTAGTGGTAATACGGCAATCACAAACTAGAAGGAGCAGGATCGGGACCTCGGTCGAGGATTGTCACCCCGTCCTGCTACCTGCACTCCTATTACATTCTATATGGACGTTGAAGCTCCCACACAGTGCACAGAAGCCTCTGCGCAACTGTTAGTGGTAATACGGCAATCACAAACTAGAAGGAGCAGGATCGGGACCTCCGTCGAGGATTGTCACCCCGTCCTGCTACCTGGTTCCATTTATCAGAGCCCCCAAGGTATTGGCAAACATGAGGTATGGGGCCCAGACACTGCCGATAAAAGTGGGGAGACCTTGCTGGGTCCTCTCATGTGCTGAAGGAACAAGGAACAATGACTGGGAAATGTAGCCTTCTCTGCAATGTAAGACCGCCGTTGCAACTGCCAGAAAAGGGTGCCGCCCGTGGGCCTGACTCACCATCTGCGCTCCGGGTGCGTGTAGAGTGGTCCCCGTGTCCCGGGAGAGCCACTCTGTTAGCTGCCGCCATGAAGGGTGGCCTGGCCTTCCTCGCCGGGCCCTGCAATGGGCACGTCTGTGGAGCTCCTCCGCTTTCGGTTTAGCTAATGCCCTGGGGCTGTGCCGGTCTCCCTTCGCCATCGCGGGTCCCTCTCTCCTGCTGGGGGAAGTGGGGAACAGAGGGGAAATCTCTTGAGGCGCTCGGCATTGTTTCTTGGGGCCTGAGGTCAGTGCTCACCACGCGCTCCAGACCTGGGACCCGGGAAGCACACCAGACAAGTACCAGAGGGCAGCGGTTGCATGCTGATCGTGGAGTTATACAGAGCACTACCCACACGCTATGAAAAAGAAATAATAAAAAATAATAAAGCGCCCACCATGCACTTTCTTAAAATAAAAAGGGGTAGAACAGTTCAGTCCTTCTCCTGCTCCAGACAGGAGCAGCAACTGAAGGCCGTCCCACCCCCCGCACATCAGGGGCAGCGCTCCTCACACAGTTCTTCAGCTCTCCTTCCAGGCAGGTTCCTTTTAGATCCAGCAAGGATCTTTCTTGAAGTCTTTTATCTCCCTGAGACTTGCAACAGGAGTCACGCACACACAAGCCCTTGGAGATTCTTCACAAGCAGGATACCATAACAGTGCAAAAAGAGTCAGTCCTTTTCCTCTGCCACAGATAGAAGCAGCAACTGCAGGCCAACCCAGTCCTCACACAGAAAAGGCAGCACTCCTCACGCAGCTCTTCATCTCTTCTTCTTGGCAGGGTCCTCTTGTTTCCAGAAGTAATCTAAAGTCTTGGGGTTTAAGGTCTCACTTTCTCATTGTTCTCTTTGCCTTAGAGTCTCTGTGCTCAGTCCAAACCATTTCTGTCCTCCTTGGTCCAGCTTGACCACAAGGGGTGGAGACAGCAATGTGCAAAGGAGGCGCAGCCTATTTCGGTGCTAGCACAACTCAACTAACCACTGTAAATGCAGACCAGGTCTATTCAGCCTAACAATGAGTCACCCAGGCAGGCAGGACACACCTCAACCCCCTTTGTCACTGTCCAGAGTGAATGCACATCCCCAGCTCCTGTCATTCCAAAACCAGATGGTGAATACACAAACAGACAGAGGCACACAGAATGGTAAAGCAAGAAAATGCCTCTTTCTAAAAGTGGCATTTCCCTACGCACAATTTAAAAACCACCTTTACTAAAAGATGTGTTTTTAAATTCTGAGTTCAGGGAGCCTAAATTCCAAATCTCTAGCTGTTCCCAATTGAAAGGTACACATGTAAAATGTTACAGTGCAGCTCTAATGATAGCCTATGGGACAGCCAGCCTTTCAAAGTGAAAAACGAAATACACAGTATTTCACTATCAGGACATGTAAAACACACCAGTACATGTCCTACCTTTCACATACACTGCATCCTGCCCAAGGGGGTACCTTGGGCCTACCTGAGGGGTGCCTTACATGTAAGGAAAGGCAAGGTTAAGGCCTGGCAAGTTGATGCACTTGCCAGGTAGACATGGCAGTTAAAAACTGCGCGTGCAGACACTGCAGTGGCAGGTCTGAGACACATTTGCAGGGCTACTCAGGTGGGTGGCACAACTAGTGCTGCAAGCCCACTAGCAGCATTTGATCTACAGGCCCTGGCACACTCAGTGCACTTTACTAGGGACTTACCAGTAGATCAAATATGCCAATCATGGATAACCAATCATAATCACAATTTACACAGACGGCATATGAACTTTAGTACTGATCAGCAGTGGTAAAGTGCCCAGGGTCCTATAGCCAACAAAAACAGGGTCAGAAAAATAGGAGGCAAGAGGCAAAACGTTTAGGGATAAACCTGCAAAAAGGGCCAGGTCTAACAGCCCCACATTTTGTGCAATCTGCAGTCGATGCAGCAAGTAGGCAGGCAAACTAAAGTATTCTCATAGTCTAGTTTGGATGTCACTAAGGTTTTAATGATGGTCTTTCACGTGTCCTTCGGACAAGGTGAATCATTCTTCTTAAAGTCTTATGGGTGGTGAAATAGCTAGCTGACACTCTTTTTACTTGGGGAGCAAAGGAAAGGTCTGAGTTAAAAATTACTCTAAGATTCCTAGCAGTTAGTGCTGGGGAAAAGGGGGTACCCAGTTCCGCAGGCCACCAATTGCTCGCGTCAGGATAGCGCCTAGTACAAAAAAAGAGGACCTCTGTTTTGTCAGAGTTAAGCCTGAGGAAATTGTTGGTCATCCAATTGCCAACAGACTTTAGGCTCGCTTTAAAAGAGACGTGTCTTTCTCCTGAAAGGATAGGAGTGATTGGGTGTTGTCAGAATAAGAACTCACCATAAGACCCCAAGTTTCAGCTAAGCTCACTAGCAGCTCCAGATGAATGTTAAAAAGGGTGGGGCTTAGGGCAGAGCCCTGTGGTACACCACATTCAAGTGGTTTTGCCACAGAGGAATAAGGAGATACAGAACAGCTTGTGTCCTGTCCTGCAGGAAAGATGTGAACCATAGGAGGGCCTTGCCTTGAATCCCTATGTTCCTGAGCCTGACCAGAAGAGTTTTGAAATATAACAGGGCTTAGACTCATTGTTCAGAAATTAATCAGTGTTTTTTTCCTGTGAACCTAGGGACATAAATATAGGGGCTGATGGGGACCTGTTTCAAGGTCAGGTTTTAGTTACTGTATGGTCTGTGACCCAGAGGGACCCCTCTGACTTAAGACCCTGACTAATATATCTAGACTTCTCACTGTGATGTTTTTAGATTGCAGGGCTGAACATTAAGAGATTTGTTGTAGTTCTGGTGAGTTCTCATGCAGTTAGATAACTGAGAAAAGGGATTTACAAGCGGATCACTGAAAAGTTCCACTGATGTTAAATGTGAGATCAAAGTTACTAATCACTTTATATCATTAATTATTTATACAGACTTTGTATATAATTTTTAGTTGTGCTGTATGAAAGGCAAAAACAGCAGACAGTTACTACATCTCTTGATAAGTGACCTAACCACATTACTCATTAAAAAACAGACAGAGACAGTAATCCATGAGAAGGCCATGGTTTTAAATTCCAGGCAGCAGTACATTGTAGCCACAAATGGAATAATGACTAAGAGTAGTTTGAAAAGACCACACTGAGGGAAATTTTACATTTTTGCCATACTTCTGCAAGGTCTTACTGTACCACTGCATTCATTTCTGCATAGCATTCACATGCTGTAATAAATAACTCATCATTTAATGAAGGAATACCAGCTCGCGAACCTCTCTGTTGGACCCTCGCGCTCACATCTAGTCCATAAGCACTTGAGGTATGGGTAGCATACTGGATTCCATTTTGAGAACGCAAACAGTAGACTGAATTCATTCTATGTATTTTATAACGCTTATACTTCTCAATTAAAGCATTGATATCACTGGTGCAAAATCGCTTATTGTTGGCTAAATGTGGTGGTAAATGTTCAACGATTCCCTTTTGCCATAAATGGTGGCACAGTTTACAGAGGACTTACTTCATGTTACAATGAGCATTTATTTGAAGAGTTTTATATAGCGCTGGCTAGACCTGGAGGTATCAGAGCGCTTTACATGAGGTCAGCATTGTTACATAGTTACATCAGATTACAAGGAAGAATCATGGTATAGAGAAAAACCACGTTACATAGTTACATCCATTACTAGATCATTAAATAGCATAAGAAAACAAGTCCTATGGAACATAGGGAGAAGTGGGGGAATAGTAAGCGGGTTGGAATCGGAACAGGACTAGTCAAATGGCCAAGGAGGAAAGTACATTGGGGGAACACTGAAAGTCAGAGTAAGCGAGTCGACAAAGCCGGAAGGGTCAGAAAGATCAATAACATCCAGAGCAGGCAGGGATCGATTAGAGGCAATGGTCAGCCAGGAGAGTACTAGGGTGTTGACCGGCGGCAGGATTCGATCAGAGAGTCTGTGGAGACCGCAAGATGGAGGATCCAGGTCATATACCCCAAAAACTTTGCAATGAAATGGCGGGAAAGCGGGTAAACAGAAAGAATCCGGTCGAAGAGCCAACATGGAAGCCTACCCCCGGAGTAGATCTGGCGGTGGAAGGCTGTAGGTCACCGATCGTTCTCGGGTCGTCGTGGTCAGGGGAAGTCAGCGCGGGCGTCCAGGCAGCGTCCCAGGAAGAGGAAAGGCAGCTGCGGGGTCAGGAGGGCACGTACCTCGAAGGGAGAAAGGGAAAACCAGCTCAGTGGAACCGGTAGCAGCGACAGCAGAGCATTTGACTCACCCACCTGTTGCAAAAATGATGCTATCACAGTGCTTCAAAGGTTGTATACCATTTACTTAATTTTTCACTGAACATTCTAGTTATCCCCTGGTTACAATGAAGGTACCTCACAGTGCTTCAGTTTGCATAGGATTTACATAATTTATTGCTAAGCAGTCCATCCATGCAAAAAATGATAGTATTAAAGTGATTCACAGTTAATACAGAGCTTACTTCATGTTATGCTAAGCATTCAATTCAATCCGTGGTTGCAGTGAATAAATACTAGCACACAGTGCTTCACAGTTTGCATAGAAGGTACATCATGTTCACTGAGGATTCGATCAATCCAATAGTTGCAAAGAAGGATAGTATCACAGTGCTTCACAGTTTGCATAGGGCTTACTTCATGTTACACTGAGCATTCCATTCATCTCCAGGTTCCAATCATAGTACCACACAGTACTTCAACATTTGCATAGGACTTACAACATGTTAAGCTAAGCATTCCATCCATCTACTGGTTGCAAAGTTTGATACCAGAGTGTTACAGTTTCCATAGGGCTTAAGTTAAGCATTCTTACTGGCTGCAAAGAATAGTTGTGACACACAATGCTTCACGGATGCCTTTCTCTTTTCAAATTAGAATTGGGGGACACTGCTTAGTACACTGCAGTCATCAAGAAGATATCTTTGCCTTTGACATTGAAATTAAGCATGGATGTTGATTCACCACAATTCTAGGGTTAGCCAGACATCACACACCCATTGACCTTAAAGACATCACAGGAAGTGACATCATAGGACCTTTGACCCTGATTCGTCCCAGGAAGTCATGTCACATGACCTTCACGCTGATGACTCACTATAGCACTCACTCCCTCACTCAGTCTCACTTATTCTCACTGACTCTCTCATTCACACTCACTCACATTAACTCTTACTGACACTCGCTAATGCTTACTCACACTCACTAATTCTCACTCACTTTGACTCACTCATTCTCACTCCATTATGCTCACTCACTGACGTATTTTCACTCCAACCCAACCCTTTTCACTCAATCTCTTACACTTCCTCACACTAATTTTTACTCATTCATTTTCTCACTTGCAGTCATTCTTTCTCTGACTGACTAATTGTCGCTCAATCTGTCTCACTCATACTCACTTACTGGCAATCAACCTCACTGACTCTCAATCACTACATGTCACTGAATCTCATACTTTTAGTCACACAAACATGCTTACACATATAAACAGACAAGCATTATCACACATACACAACCTCTCTCTCACATACTCTCACTCACAAGCATGCACACAACATACAATTAAAATCATGTTTTACTTACCTATGCTGCCATTGAAGGTCCATTCCAGCTCTTCTTGTGCTCCTTTTTAGGTCTCGGCCTGCACCAGCGCTTGCGCTGGTCTGGCCGAGAGTTTTAGTAAGCGGGTTTTGGAAGTGCAAACACTGGCTTTCGGCTGGCGACCAGCTTGAGTTCACGATGGCGTGCACGCGCAGCTGGCATCTGGGTTTCCTATCTCTTCCTCATTTCCTCATCATGGCTCATTAACTCTCTGGACTCTGATGTTTCAATCGCAGCAGCAGCTCACATTACCAACTGAGGGCCCTGGACTACAGTCACATGAAAAACAACAGCGATTAGCATTGAAATGCAAGCTTTTTTTGTCTAGTTAGAAATATTGCTTCGGTGGGTTGATTTCACCTTATATCGCTATTTGTTTTATATTGGGAGTCACAGCCTAATTACCAGTATTTTTGTCTCTCACTGTTTTTTTTAAAAATATTTATTCGCGCAAAGCACAAAGCTATATTTAAGGTTACTTTTTCCGCGTCACTTCTTCACTCTATTTAAACTCCACACCCCCACTCTTATTGTCTCTCTCCTTCTCTCTCTCTCCCTCTCTAATTCTCTCTCTACTTAATTAACTCTCCCTCTCTATCTTTTTTAGCCTTTCATTCTCTCTCACCCCTTTATCTGTTTCTCTTTCAAACTCCTTCATTCACTCTCTCCCCTTCTTTCTCTCTCTCTATCCCGCTCCACTCTTTATTCTATGTACACCCTTTCTCTCTCTTTCTCTCTCACCACCCTCTCTAATTGGGCATTATATCTTCACTCTATCTCTCACGCTGCAACACCACAGCATCACTCAGCGCAACCACAGCATCAATCAGAGCCAGCACAGCATCAATCAGAGCCAGCACAGCATCACTCAGCACCAACACAACATCTCTCAACGCCATCACAGCATCACTCAACGCCATCACAGCATCACTCAGTGTAACCACAGCATCACTCAGTGCAACCACAGCATCACTCAGTGAAACCACAGCATCACTCAGTGCAACCACAGCATTACTCAGCATAACCACAGCATCACTTAGCGCCACAACAGCATCACTCAGCGCCACCACAACATCACTCCGCGCCACCACAGCATCACTCAGCACCACCATAGCTTTACTCAGCGACACCACATCATCACTCAGGGCCAACACTGCATCACTCAGCACCACCACAGGATGACTCAGCACCACAACAGCATCGCTCAGCACTACCACAGCATCGCTCAGCACCACCACAGCATCGCTCAGCGCCACAACAGCATCGCTCAGCGCCACCACAGCATCGCTCAGCGCCACCACAGCATCGCTCAGCGCCACCACAGCATCGCTCAGCGCCACCACAGCATCGCTCAGCGTCACCACAGCATCGCTCAGCGCTGCCACAGCATCGCTCAGCACCGCCACTGCATCGCTCAGCACCGCCACAGCATCACTCACCGCCACCGCAGCATCACTCAGGGCCACCACAGCATCACTCAGGGCCACCACAGCATCACTCAGCGCCGCCACAGCATCACTCAGCGCCGCCACAGCATCACTCAGCGCCGCCACAGCATCACTCAGCGCCAAGACACTATCACTCAGCACCACCACAGCATCACTCAGCGCCAAGACAATATCACTCAGCACCACCACAGCATCACTCAGCGCCAAGACATTGTAAATACTTTTTTTAATATGGTCGTTCAGTTTTACATAATGCCTTCTTGGTCATATATAAAGTAACAAAAATGCTTCTGACACTTTTTTATTATAACTTTTCAGCATGCCGCACAGCAGCCACACTTCTCTACAGCACAGCTTGAAGACATTGGCAAAGTCAATAGCTCTGGCTAAACACTTATAAGGCCCCAAAGGCGAGACCTATTGGCTATGCCAATGCTTGTTTATTACACTACCAGTGAATAATAAACTGTTATTCACTATTATTATAATTTTTAAAAAATGGGAAGAAAACAAGGACTTGTAGAGCTCCCATGCCGCTGGGATCTTTGTACTGATTTTGCCACCTCTTGCAGGCCATGGGTCACAAAGGCAGTATCAGAGCAGTAAGGGAGACTTTGTGTAGCCTTGTAAATATGAGCCCACACACTGCGCCTCCAGAGCATCACAAAAGTGACACTCCGGTGGCATAAAAGTGCAGCTGGAGCATTGTAAATATGCCCCTGAGGGGCATATTTACAATATTTTGCCATAGGGCAGCACCGCAAGCCTTCTAGCTGTGCTGCCCTATGTCAAAAGGAAAGGGCAGGAATGCACTGCAACTACAAGATACTGCGCATTCCTATCCTTTCTGCCAGCACTGCTGCACAAACTGCAGCCGAGCACCAACTCAGCCACCCTTGCACCATGGTGTAAGGATGTCTGTGTTGTTGGCATGATTGATTTCAACCTTCCTGCACAAAACAATCAAAGGAGGATTTTTCCTCATTCTATGGGTGCTGCAGAATGCAGCACACATGGAAAAAGGAAAAAACAAGACAAGAAGAGATGTAAACATTTCTCCTCAGTACGCCTGCTTTGGGAAGACATTAGTTTTGGCGCTGCCCCAGATTTACGCTATGTTGTAAATCTGGGGCAGTGTAAAAAATCATGGGTGTTGTGTGGGAACACCCACAGCAACACCCAAGGAACACCCCTTCCATTGTTATACTCCATATTTACAAGGCCATGAAAAGCCATGCAGGGTGGCTTTGCGTGGCCTTGTAAATACTGGCTGGCATACTCCGCCTCCAGAGTATCACAAATGTGACGTTCTGGTGGCATAAAAGTGCCGCATGGGCATTGTAAATATGCCCCTAAGTTTGTTGCAGGCTTCCGCAGTTCGATCGACACTTGTCTATGAAAGTCTCTGATAACCTTCTTGATTGACATTCCACTTTCATTGATTCCACAATTAAATGCAATGAACAGAAAATATTTGTTTTCCTTCTGAGGCATGTTTTCTTCTTGCTCCCTCCCTAAGTGATTTTTCCCTGATTTGCCAGTAATTTCATTTCTCCTTGAGTTTTGTAGCTATTTCAATCATGGAATGCTGACCTTTATAAATACCAGCTAACAAGAGTAAATCGTCGACAACCTTTGTTATATTGCAGATCCGTGCATTAACAGCCGAGGGCCAGACTGCCATTAACAGACTAAAGTAGACCCCCCAAAACATTGTACAGAAGAATGTTCTCTGATGATCCAGTGATTATTTCATCGGAGGGCATTAATGCTGTAGCACATCTCCCCCTTGAAAAGGGCGTCCCACCTTGGAAGAAAAAAGCCAGAAAGAATGGGTAGATGAAAGCCAAACCAGCCAAAACAAGCAACACTGGAAACAACACAGTGCTCTAAGTACTACTCCAAAAACGGAAAAGACTGTGTGAGAAGTTGGCCTGGCATATGCTGTCCACTAATTATAGTGGGCACTTTGCACCAGTCCAAACAATCCCTTATTGGAGATAGGTTAAAGACAACCTTTATTGAAAGCTATCCTAGTGGTAGCTATGGAGAGCAGCCTTCAGGCTAAGTCTTGAAGGAATGTAAAGCAGCTTGTTTTACCAGTCTATAATCTCTTGAGTGACCAAATGAAAGAGGACCACACCAGGTATATATTCAAAATATATGTATTTATTGCTAAACACACCCCTCTAGTCTCTTTATGAGGCTAGAGTTTGAAGTACATAAGTTATAAGTTAGTTATCTACAGTAATAGCACAAATACACGTTTGAGCCCTAGGGCGTACCAAACCATATACCAATAAAGTGGTATAAGAACCACGACTGAGCTAGACACAAGGCCTAGAGCCTGTAGAAGTGCTTGGACCACAAGGAACCACCCAAGGTAGTAACACAGGGGACCCACGGGGGACGCGTGCAGTGTGAGAACACAGCCGCGAATCGCCGTTGACTTCTATGGGGAAAGTCGCGGTTGGAAGTTTAAAGAAAGGGACACTTAGAGGAGGACTTGGAGCAAACCCTTTTAGAACTAGGCTGTTCTAGTGTCAATACCCACGGGAGCACCGGAGTACTCGAGTTACCTCACCCAGGGAGCCGGGTGCATAGGTGTCTTTCGGGGTCGGGTTTACGTCGTCGTTTTCAATGGCGATCTGCTGCAAAGTGCTGCTGGCGGCCAAGTCGAAAGTGTTTGGGTGGATCCAAAGGTGGATCGAAGATCTGAAGAACCTGAAAGCAGAGGGGACAGAGTCTGGGTCACTAGCCAGTGACCAGGAAGGCGATGAGCAGATGCCCACCGATGTCGAGTGCTTCAGGTAGGTTGACAGTCATCTTGACTCTTCAGCCACGAGGTCCAGGAGGCGTCGACAATGACCAGGAGCTGGATTCGAGCTGTCCCACAACGTCTGTCGATTGCAGGGGTGTCGGCGACCGGATTGGACCCAACAAGCCTTGGCAACGGCAAGTCTCGTGAAAATGGAAGAAGGACGATGGTGCAGACCAGCAAGGCCTGTGGGACTCACCCAGCGAGGGTAAGTCAGGGCACGCCTGGAGCAACCAGGGAGCCCAAGCAGAAGAAGATTGTCCTTCGGGAGGGCCTAATAGCCAACGGACTAGCGACCGCGAAGGAGCCTTGAGTGGACGCACTTGGAGCTGGCTTACAGGACACTCGTGGAGTGGAGGCCAGTGATCTTCGGTGCAGTCGGTGCTGGAGGCTGAGGCTACTCAGAGCCCAAAGCACAACTTTGTGGGAAACCCAGAAGAGGATGCCCTTGCAAATGCGATCAGTGTCCAGGGGTCAAGGTTCCACGTTACCCACGACAGCTATGGGCCTCAGCTTTGCTGGGGACTCAGGGCAGCCTCGGGGAAGTCTGGAAATCCACCTCTGGTGATGCAAAGACTTCGGCGTCCGGCGGGAGCTTCAGCGATGCAGACCGGACAATTGCTTCTTTGGTGCCTGCCAAGCAGGGGAGTCACTCCTTGACCCCAAGGGAGATTCTTCAGTCCTCTAATCTTAAAGTAGAGCGTCGAAGGTCCAGGATTCTGTGTCAGAGTTTCGTCCAGGTAAATCTAAAGTCCTAAGGACTGGGGTCCCATACTTATACCAAGTTAGGAGGTTGGACATACTCTGGGGACCCACCTATGGGAGGGTCAGGGCAGAGGGGTGGTTACACCCCTTTCTCTTTGTCCAGTTTCGCGCCAGAGCAGGGGCTGGAAGCCCCTGAGCCGGTTTGAACTGGGGTATGCACAGGGACACCAAATGTGCCCCCAGTGCAGGACTTCAAAGCACCAGAGAGTGCTCCCGCCCAGCCCCAATACACACTATCCTGTCTGGGGAGGTGGTTACAGGAAACCTATTGTCCAGGCCTCCCCTGCCGGAGTTTCGGTCAGCAGCAGGAGGCCAGACTCGTGTCTGTGGCAGCGGCATCCATTTTGTGATGCCAGGGCTTGGAAAGAAGTTACCGGGCAGGCCGGTGTGTACATGTCTCTCCCTCTAGAAGGGTGGAATGCTACCCCCGCCGCCAGAACTGGCGGGGGGGGGGTAGTATTCCAAGATGTTTGACACCAAACACGACATGTTTCCGTGCAGCCATCCCAAAGTTAGCATGTAACGCGAGGTTATAATGCGCTTAAGAGTATATGGTCAGGCTGCACTACAAACAGCATCAGAGAAGGGTCTCCGAACGCTGCAGAGGGGCTCTGCTCATGCAGGGGCACCCTCTCACATAGGAACCAAGCACTCTGCCTTCAGGATTGATAAGGCCTGCCATAGGAGTGACTTATAGGTTTATATGTGTGTATGTATGTAGTGATATGGGTAGCCTATATCACAGTAAGGGGTGCATGCACCACCTTACCCAGGCTGCAGTAGCAGACCTGTGGTGTCATTTTGGATGGCCTTCCAGGGGTGGCACAATACATGCTGCAGCCCCTGGTAGGCCTCTGACGTACATAGTATACCATATACTAGGGACTTATAAGGGCACTCCAGATTCCAATCAGAGATGTGCCTAAGGCACATGGAAACCATTTTAGAGAGGAAGCAGCTAGGCTGGGGTTCTGATTAGCAGGACCCCAGCCAGACTAAAGTCGAAAAACAGTGAAGCATCAGCAAAAAGTGGGGGTACCCATGTGAAGCAGATCCTACTCTCCTACACACTGTGCCCCTTCAAGGGCAGGCGGTCTGTAATGCAGCACACTGGGGTCGTGTGGGTCAAATTTTAAGCTAACAATTCCATAAATGCCCTTATCTGTTCATCATTATCAGCACCACTATTCACTTTTCACCACAATTCTAATGGTTACCTTCAAAGCAACAGTAAGGCACGTTTCATCCTGCAACTCACACTCCAGAGTCAATGATGATTATTTTTAATATTGGTATTATTGTTATTATTAAAACTAATAGTAATAACAACATCAAATAATAGTAGTAGCAGAAGTAGTAGTAATAATAATAATAATAATAATAATAATAATAATAAGAAGAAGAAGAAGAAGAAGAAAAATAATAAACATGTGCCAATCACTTTGAAGACAAAATCAAAATTATTTACCAGAATGAGTTGATCAGTTCTGAGAGGAGTCTAATTCCAACTTTCTTTCTCCCAACTGTGCTTCTAGCTTAAGCAAGTTTATTTTACTTCTGCTGGATCTATTCAGAAGGTGATTGCATCAGCTAAATCTGGATCTCCTGTAGATATTTGTCCTCCTAGGATCTCGGCGGCCCTGTCCAATCAGCTTGCCCCAACTATATGCTCCCTATTTAATTTATCCATCAACACTGGGAAAATTCCCTCAGCTTGGAAAGCAGCTCAGGTCATACAAATCCAAAATTAGCCCACTATGTGACCACCTCCCAGACAGGATTGAGTGTATTAGGGCTGGGTGGGTGCACTTGCAAGCGGCTGAAAGTCTGCATGAGGGACACATTTGGTGTCCCTGTGCATAGTCTAGTTCAGACCAGTCCTGGGAGCCATTGGCTCCCACTCTGGTGCAAAACTGGAAAAAGGACATGGGAGTAACCTCTCCCCTGTCCAGACCCTCCCCTGGGAGGGTCCCTTGAATCTTTCCAACCCTCTCCCATGGGTACTTAAGGGCTTACCTGGCTGTAGGAACTTAGATTTGTCATGGACAAGATTCTGAACCAGAAACCACTGCACTTCGACCGTTTGGGCACTCTGGACTTCGTTTGGGTCTGACTTCATTTCCCTCTCAGTCTGCTGCATCGTCTGTGCATGTGCACCATACAGGATACGTGTAGGACCTGTAGGGCATCCAAGACATCCGAAGATAATCACAGGCACCACAACACTGCTGACCGGTCTGCTGATCGCAAGCTCCTACGGACTCCGAAAGGCTCAGCAACACATGAGGTGGGTTTTTATGTCCCACGAGGTCTGAGCTGCCCTCTCACCAAGTTTGAGGTCAGAATTACTCGTGGGGGCTGCAATACCCGAACCCCTGTGCACTGCGTACTTTTGCAAGTGCATGTGCATGTGCTTGTTGGTGATCCTGCTACAGGTGCATTGGACTCCAAGTAGCCCCAACCTCTGGCACCACTTTCTATAAAGATCTTCAACCACCTTGCACCACGTGCTCCGTGGCCTGTTGTTTTGTAAACCTGCTCGAGGTCCTCCCACGACTCCTGTGCCTCCGGCCTGTGGGTCCAATTGAGGGTCAACTTTGCTTTTACTGGGCTCCCCTGGTTGCTCCAGAACTGCTTTGACTACCCTGTGTGTGGTGAGTCTCCTGGACCTTGCTGGTCCGAACCGTACACTCCCTTGACCTTCTGCGTGAGTTGCTGTTGCCAAAGCTTGTTGGTTCTCCCGCCGGACACCGACCCCCTCAGCACTCGACATTCTTTGTGGGACAGCTCACATCCAGCTCCTGGTCATCCTCAACACCGCCTGGTCCCCGCAGCTGCAGAGTCAAGGTCACCGTCAACTATCCTGAAGCACCCGACATCGGTGGGCATTCGTCTACCGAGCCCCTGGTCACTCTCAAGTGACCCAGACTCTGTCCCCTCTTCTTTCAGGTACCCTTCAACAAGAATCCACGTTTGTATTCCAGCGGACACTTCTCTTCCTTCCAGCAGCGGCTCTTCTTCAAAGTCCTCCATTGAGTTCGACGGCAGTTTCCGACGCCACTTCAGACTTACGCACACCGCTTCCCTGGGATAGGTAACTCGGGTACTTCGGTATCCACGGGTGGGGTGGCTCTCCAACCTTCTGTCTTCCACGGGGATTCTTCGAAGTCCACTGGGAAGGGTCCTTAATCTCTAAAACTCCAACCGCGGCTTTCACATAGAGTTGTACGGAGCACGCGGTCATGTTCCCACACTGCACCCGTCCTTCGTGGGGTCCTTATCTACTCACCTTGGGTGGTTCTTTGGGGTCCCAGCGATTATACGTCCTCTTGACACTGTCTTGGCTTGACTCGTGGTTCTTATACCACTTTCTTAGTATATGGTTTGGTCACCCCCGGGGCCCACTGTGTATTAGTGCTATTTACTGTTATTTCTTTGCTGAAGTATTGTGTGCTTTGTGTCTATCTCCATTTAGGAGATATTGAAACGTACTACATAAGTGTTAAATAATATATACATATTTTTATAATTACTGTGTGGTTCTCCTTTCATTTAATCTATACTATAAGATTGCATTCTGGTAAAACAAGCTGATTTACACTCTTTCAAGTATAAGCCTGAAGGCTGCTCTCAACAGCTACCACTTGGATAGCTTTCTAAGGTTGTCTGAGACCTCTTAAATCATCACATGGGTTGTTTGGACTGGTGCAATATGCCCACTTTAACTAGTGGACATCTGTGAGAAGTTGGCCTGGTATATGCTGTTCACTAATTAAAGTGGACACCTTGCACCAGTACAATTCGACTCTTTGGTGGCAGCGTGTGGGATTCCAGCTTGCTATTGTTTTACCAGAAAATCTCTATTTGAATTACTAACTGAAAACCACTATAGGTACTTAAGGTACATATAAAGTCAAGCTTAGTATCAATAAGTTCTACTGAACTTAGAGCTGTGTGCCAAGGGATAGCACACCCTTTCTACAGCTCAAGCTAGTATCAGTAGGCCACAAACTAGTGTAGGTAGTACAACACTGCACAACACTAGAATGTCCTTAAAGGGTGGACCCAGTGGATCCACTCAGCCTCAGTATAAGGACATGGCTTTCTCTGAGTTGAGAACCATGTGTGCTGCAAGGCACCTGAAGCTAGGACAGAGTCCCTCCACACTACACCTGATAGATCTGCTGACAGCAGATGATCTTAGATTAGCTCTAGGAGCTAATGGTTCTGAATCAGTGGGTGGGTCAATTACAGTGTCTGGGTTAGATGATTAAAATCAGAATGACCAAGACTCTGTGATTGAAGGGCCAGGTCCCCAGGGGCCTGAAAAGGACAGAGGAATTCTCCCTAAGAGAACTGACATAGTGGAGGAGAGGCACAGGTCCCTTTCTAGGGAATCTGAACACTCCTATCACTCTGGCAGAGAATCTGTCTACCAGAGGAACTCCTACTACCCAAGAAGAGAGACCTCCTCTGACAGAATGTACAAACTGCTGCAGAATGAGGAAGCAAGGTTTACCCTCAAAACCAAGCAGTTGGCATTAGACAAGGAAGCCCTGGAGCTCCAGAGAGCTTCTAGAAAAGAGGGGTTAGAACCCCTGGTGGCAGCAACAGTGTCCCTAGAGGCAGAGAATATATTCCAGACCATAGGAACCTGAGCAAGGTTGTTCCTCCCTACCAGAGTGGGGATGATATCCATAAATGGGTAACTGCTATGGAAAGGGCCTGTAGAGTACAACAGGTCCCCCAAAAGCAGTGGGCAGCAATCCTGTGGCTCTCCTTTTCAGATAAAGGTAGAGACAAGCTCCTCACTGTTAGAGAAGAGGATGCTGATGACTATGAAGTCCTGAAGAGTGCACTGATAGATGGGTTTGGCTTAACCACTGAGCAGTACAGGTTGAAGTTCAGAGACACCCAGAAGGCACAGACTCAGGACTGGACTGACTTTGTAGATTGTGCAACCAAGGCTCTGGAGGGTTGGCTGGTTGGCAGTAGGGTTACTGATTTCAAGGGATTGTATAATCTAACGATGAGATAACAGATCCTTAATAATTGCCAGAACCAGTTGTTGCATCAATACCTGGTGGACTCAGATCTGACCTCTCCCCAAGAATTGGGAAAGAAGGCAGACAAGTGGGTCAGAACCAGGGTGAGGCAGAAAACCCAGAACCAAGGGGTGACACAAAGAAGCAGGATTCTAAGGGCCCTGAGAAAGGTGGGGATAAGTCAAAAGACCAGAAGTCTTCACAAGGGCCCCAAAAATCTGCATCTGGTGGGGAGTCACAATCCAACAAGGGAAAAGGCCAAAAGAAGCCCTGGTGCAAATTCTGTAAACATAAAGGACACTGGACTTCTGCTTGTAACAAGTCCAAAGACCAAACCACCACCACTCCTGCCCCTAAGGCAACTGTTCCCCCTAGTTCAGCTACTGGTGGAGGTGGTACTCAGAATAAGGGTGTAGTAGGGTTGACCCTGGGTTCTGAAGTGGACTCTGGCCTAGTCAGAGTACCCACTCAGGCAATGCTGATTTGTGATGGAGAAATGGACATGTCCTTCCTGGTAAGCCCCAGTAATCTGGGAAATACAAACAGCAGCCTGTAATAAATGGCAAACAGGCTTTGGCATTTAGGGACACAGGTGCTAGTGTCACCATGGTGGCAGAGGATCTTGTGGACCCTGGACAGATCATCCTGGGCGAAATGTACCAGGTGACCAATGCAAGCAATGTCAGGACCAACCATAGTCTGGCAGTTGTGAATTTCTCCTGGGGAGGGGTAACTGGCCTCAAGAAGGTTGTAGTCAGTGCAGACCTCCCTGTAGAATGTCTATTGGGCAATGATCTAGAAACTTCAGCCTGGTCTGAAGTAGAGTTATGGACTCATGCTAAGATGTTAGGCATCCCTGCAGAGGTATTTGCTGTGACCAGGTCACAGGCCAAAATGCATGACACTGAACCAGCTCTGGATCCTGAAACTATGGACCAGATGCTTCCCAAGAAGAGGAGCAGTAGGGTTAAGGCAGTGCCTTACCCTCTGTCTCAGATCATTGATTCCCCTCTTAAGGGAGGAGGAGCAGACCCTGAAGAAGGAACTGCCCCAGAGGAACTTGAGCCTGATCAGGTTGAGTTCTTGGGGGCAGGGGCCCTTCTAGGGAGGATCTGAGTAAGGAGCAACAGTGCTGCCCCTCTCTTGAACCCCTCAGACAGCAGGCTGCTGCTGAGGCTGCTGGGAGTGCTAGTGGGTCCCATAAAGTTTATTGGGATGAGGGACTCCTATATTCTGAGGGTAGAGACCCAGCCCCTGGAGCCACCAGGAGGTTGGTAATACCTAAGAAGTTTAGGGGTTCCTCTTGACCCTAGCACATGACATCCCTTTAGCAGGTCACTTGGGCCAAAACAAGACCTGGGACAGGCTTGTTCCACATTTTCATTGGCCACATATGTCAGAGGACACAAAGGAGTTTTGTCGCTCCTGTGTCACATGCCAAGCCAGTGGCAAGGCAGGTGGCACCACAAAGGCCCCCCTGATACCACTGCCTGTGGTGGGGGTCCCCTTTGAAAGGGTAGGGATTGACATTGTTGGTCCCCTTGACCCTCAAACTGCATCTGGGCACAGATTTATCCTGGTGGTAGTGGATCATGCCACCAGGTACCCAGAGGCAATTCCCCTGGCAAGAGCCCTCATTGGAGTTTTCTCCAGAGTGGGTTTCCCAAAGGAGGTCATCTCTGACAGAGGTACAAACTTCATGTCAGGATATTTGAAAGCAATGTGGAAGGAGTGTGGTGTAACTTATAAATTCACCACCCCCTATCACCCACAATGCAATGGGTTGGTTGAACGTTTCAACAAAACCCTGAAGGGAATGATTAAAGGACTCCCAGAGAAGCTTAGGCGGAAATGGGACCTTCTTCTTCCCTGCCTGTTGTTTGCATACAGAGAGGTTCCACAGAAGGGGGTTGGTTACAGACCATTTGAGCTTCCGTTTGGGCATCCTGTAAGAGGTCCATTATGTTTGATAAAAGAGGGCTGGGAGTTACCTCTCAAGCCCCCCAAACAAGATGTGATGGACTATGTACTTGGTCTCCGCTCCAGGATGGCCGAATACATGAAAAAGGCAACCAAAAACCTGGAGGCCAGCCAAGAATTACAAAAAGCTTGGCATGACCAAAAGGCTGTGCTGACTGTGTACCATCCAGGACAGAAAGTGTGGGTGTTGGAGCCTGTGGCCCCAGCAGCCCTCCAAGACAAGTGGAGTGGCCCCCATACCATTGTTGAGCAAAAGGGAGAAGTCACCTATCTGGTGAATCTTGGAACTCCCAGGAGCCCCCTGAGGGTACTCCATGTCAACAGATTAAAGCCATATGTTGACAGGGCTGACATGGGCTTGCTCATGGCAACTGATGAGGACCAGGAGGAGGAGAGTGACCCTCTCCCTGACCTGCTCTCACAGAACCCTGATGATGGGTCAGTAGATGGTGTTGCTTTGGCAAGCAGCCTCACTGACCATCAGCAAACTGAGTGCAGACAGGTTCTGCAACAGTACAGACATATGTTTAGCCTGACCCCTAGTCAGACTACCTGGTGCACCCATGAGGTGGACACTGGAGACAGTCTGCCTGTCAAGAGTAAAATCTACAGGCAACCTGACCATGTCAGGGACTGTATCAGGACTGAAGTCCAGAAAATGTTGGAGTTAGGTGTGATTGAGCCTTCAGATAGCCCTTGGGCTAGCCCAGTAGTCCTAGTGCCCAAGCCTCATACCCAGGGTGGTAAGAAAGAAATGAGGTTTTGGGTAGACTACAGAGGCCTCAATGCAGTCACCAGGACTGATGCCTATCCCATACCAAGGGCAGATGAGCTGATTGATACTTTGGCCTCAGCCAAGTATCTAAGTACATTTGACCTAACAGCTGGCTACTGGCAGATCAGGTTAGCTGATTATGCAAAAGCCAAAACAGCATTTTCGACTCCTGGTGGGCACTACCACTTTGTGGTGATGCCCTTTGGATTGAAAAATGCACCTGCCACTTTTCAGAGGTTGGTGAATAAAGTTCTGGCAGGGATGGAAACTTATTGCTCAGCTTATCTAGATGATATTGCTGTCTTTAGTTCCTCCTGGCAGGATCACCTGGTCCACCTCAGAAATGTTTTGGAGGCTCTGCAGAAAGCAGGCCACACTATCAAGGCCACTAAGTGCCAGATAGGGCAGAGTCAGGTTGTGTACCTGGGCCACCTTGTGGGTGGAGGCCAGGTTCAGCCTTTACAGAGTAAAATCCAAACCATAATGGAATGGGTTGCTCCTACCACCCAGACACAGGTGAGAGCCTTCTTAGGCCTGACTGGGTACTATAGGAGGTTTGTCAAGGGATATGGATCTATAGTGACCCCCTTGAATGATCTGACCTCAAAGAAAATGCCAAAAAGGTTCAGTGGACAGCTAGCTGTCAGAAGGCATTTGAAGACCTAAAGCAGGCAATGTGCACTGCCCCCATCTTACAGAGTCCAGACTACACCAAAAAGTTCATTGTCCAAACAGATGCTTCTGAGCTGGGTGTGGGAGCTGTACTGTCTCAACAGAATGATGAAGGTCAAGACCAGCCAGTAGCTTTTATTAGCAGAAGGCTTGTCTTGTGGATTGTTACCTGCCTTGTTATGTTGGCCTAGGCCTGGCTGCCATGCTGCTTTTCTTTGCGCACGTTACACTGAGCCAGGCCTGCCTCGCCCTTTGCTCGTGCCAAGTTCTTTTGCACTGTCTGCATCTTCTGTTGTTCACCTTTTTGGGCTCAGTCTGCACAAACATGTACAAGGTCGCATAACAATGTATTCTGGTTCTTCCTGATATGGCCAGTCTCGCGCACCCAGACATAACATTATGTGCAATTGCCATGAAGAATTTGATATGCTTTTAATACTGTGGTTTACTAGCGCTTAACACACTTGGAGAAATCCCTTTCAGTGAGAAGAGCTATGATGTCCTGCTGATGTAATTCTGCATCTAGAGACTGAGGTATGGGGGTTCGCTAGTCAAAGCCCAGAGGTCTTCTATTTTATAATAAACTATCTTACTGCAAGGGGAGGGTGGTAATGTTATTTATACGTTTATCCACTGAGCTCTGAGATGCTTTCCCGTTTGTATTCTATGGAATTGTAACCATGCTGCTTATATTAGTCATATGCATTATGCTATTAGTACTGACACGTGTACTGTACATTAGAGCACGTAAGTTGGAATAAATATTTTAACCTATCAAGTGTCTCTTCCTACGCATCTTGTGGACAAGTACGAGTGAGTGACGAAAGAGTGTTCTTGCTTCTGTGAGTCCTGAGATAAAGATACCGTGTTCTGGGTTGTCCAAACATTAGTACTTGGGTGCTAATGGGATGCTAAGCTAGTTGGGTTGGGGTTTTTGGGTGCTATGGTATATGGTGGCAAACCACTGTATTCCGGGGTCCCATTTTCCTGTGCATAGCTCTGTGTATGTGCAGGAACCTTATGACATGGCGCGACCACCGTGGGGCAGCTTATCTGCGAGACGCTTGAGTAGTACTTGTGCTTGTCCACAAACCCCTCGCGTACGCTTCCGGAGGCGTGTGTGACGGTGATACCTCCTATATTGAATGTTTTATAGGTTCTTTCAAGCTTGATATTATTAAAAAGGTTAGTTAATAGACCCATTTTTGTGCTCCCTGTTAGGTTGTCGAATATAATTGTTTAGTCATGGCTGGTGTGGCGATAGCTGCACATAGTCGAGAGCACTCCGAGACCACTTAGCTGTGTATGGAGTGCCCGATACTGGGGTCGAGTTGGTCTTTGTGGTTCAAGCCGATCCGGCTTATCACTTTGAAGTGTTTTACACTTGGATCACTTTTGAAGCGGTGGATGCAGGTGATAAGCTGTTTCATGAATATAAGCCCACCGCTATTCCTGCTGCCTATCGACCCTATACCACTCTTGAAGTACCTCTCACGGCTTGGCAGCACCGTGTTTGGTTTAATGGCGCCTACCACAACCAACTACCGCAGTTCATTTAGGCCCCTTATCAATTCAGGGGGCCACTTGGCCTGTATTGGCCGGGTATACTCCGCATCCGAATTATCTGGCATTACCGCTTGCGGAACTTCGCACTATGCATACCGAATTGGTGCGAGTGCATCGAGCCCTAGTGACATACGTTACAGGTAGCCTACATGGAGCTGCTCCTGTAGTCGCAGGCCAACCAGCTATAGCTGCTGGAGTGACCATAAGTCCTGTCATGGTAAATTCTGTGATGGGCAAACGTCCACAAAATAAGGACGACTATCCTTATTGGCTTGCCGAAAAGTTCGATCAGATAGAAGCAGTGTTTCCACATACGTCCCCAGTGGATAAACATCGCATCCTTACGATAAGTTTGCCAAAAGACATAATCCCGATTTGACAGCATGTGAAAACTGGGGTAAGGTATTCGCAGCAGTTTATTCAAAATGTTTTGGAACTCCTTCCATGACGGTTCTACCCTCTGTAATTAAAAAGTACAGGATGAACATGGCCCTGAAGCGGCTGTGGAATTAGGGATGAGACTAGTGGGAGTGTTTGATGTAGTAGCTGAGCTGATCCTTGGAAATGTCAAGGGCGATGCTATGAACTTTCAAGTAGCGAATGCTTTGGCTTTGGTCCCAGAGTTGGACAGGCCTCGCGAATTACCGAAAATAATAGCCCGGGCTTATAAAACAATTGGAAGAAATAGCCTAGGCAACAAGCCTTTTGTAAAAATGCAAACTCAATCGCAAACACAAGTTACACAAACAAAAAGTGCATCTGAGAAAGATGATAAACCAGTCTTCACTAAAAAGAGTTGGAGACAGAAAAAACAGGGTAAGCAACAAAAGAAGCCGGGGTCGAGAGGCGCTTCCCCAGTTTCGGTTTCTTCTGAACGTACTTATGATTTACGTGATAGGTCGAGAATTAAATCACCAGAAAGGTTTCAGAGCTCTGATACGCGTTCTCCTCGTTCTTCACAGGCCCAGACATCGTCACAGGCTGGTGGAGGAGGACGGCAAGATAGAGGAAGGGGCCGAGAGGCTCCCCAGGAGCGAGACCAACCTCGACAACAAGTCAGAGGGAAAGCAGAAGATTTTCATCTTCCTCGACCGCAATTTCAGAAGAAAAGGTTGCCGCTGTCACAGCGAAATATGCCTCAGACCGTGAGAACGAGACTCCAGAATTGGACGTGGGCAGTGACCCTCCTAGACAGCGCCGCGGAAGTTACCATAGTGCGGGAGGCGCTACGTCCTCATATGGAGGCGACAGCAACTGAAACATTCGTTACTGTAGAGACAGCTGACACGAGAGTGGCACCCCCTGACAGACTATATAATCTAGTCATACAAATTGAAGGTGACATACCGCGTGAAATAAAAGGGATTTTTGGGAAAATCTAACCTCTTCATATGACATTTTGTTAGCAGAGGTGGATTGGCCACCCCCATTCGTTTTAGCTGCACATAAAGGAGAGGAGGTAATCCTTCCAAGCTTATCAAGGCATGTCCCAAAGGACAAAGCTGAAGCACTTGCAGCTGAGTGGGCTGTGTACCTGGCACCAGCGTTATACCGCAACCATGTGGGATGGGATGAAGAATCACCTCCTCATGCAATACCTTTGCGGTCACTACCGCAGCCACAACCCCAATATCCCATCAAACGGCAGGCAAAAGGCCCCGTCTCCGAAATTCTGACACAGTTGGAATATCAGGGAGTAATTGAACCATGCGTATCACCTATGAACAATCCCCTTTTCGTGGTTTCTAAACCCGATGGATCGTACCGCTTAGTTTTGGATTACCGGCATTTAAATACTCATTGTCGGAACTTTGCGGTGCAAAATACACACAGTTCTGCGCTTGTAGACAGTCTTGTTCGTAAAAAATACAAAACGACACTTGACCTTTCAAACGGTTTCTACACGCACAACCTAGCCCCGGAGAGTAGTCAATGGACCGCATTCACATCCGGTGGTAAATTATTCCAGTTCCGGCGATTACCCATGGGCTATAAAAATAGTCCGGGTATATTCGCCGCCCGTGTTGTTTCTTTGTTAAATGACATTGATCAAGACGCATGTTCGTACGTAGATGACATCTATCTGACGGACGACGAATTATATCAGCATCTGTCCCGTGTGGACCGCATTATTCTTGAATTTGCGGAGCAGGGTTACAAATTTAACTTTGCTAAGTCACACATTGCTGAATTTACTGATCTGTTCTTGGGCTATGAGCTCAATAACAAAGGTAAGGGCTTAGCCCCCCATTTCTTGGAAAAATGTGCACATTTGTGCCCCCCAAATACTCTGAAGAAGCTTCAGTCTTTGCTGGGTTTCTTGAATTTCGGGCGTACATACATTCCCGAATATGCCCAGCGTATCAAGCCTTTGTATGCTTTGATACAACCTACTTATTCAAGGTCTTGCTGGCTGCCTGAGCATACCTCGATTTTGCAGTCTTTGCAGACAGACCTATTGGAGTCTAAATATCTTTTGACTCGTGATAACCACACAAACCTGGTGATTAGAATAATTCCGGGGCGGTGGGATTCACATACTTAACCTTTAATGAAGGTGATACAGTACCCATCGCATACAAGTCACATCTGTACACTTCCGCTGAATTGCGCTTTACATCTGTCGAAAAAGTTCTAACTGCAGTGCAAATGGCGATTCTGAAAGAACGCGCACTGGCGCAGGGAAAGCGGATTCTGGTGGTAACACCCTGTCCTGCCCTGGAGGCAGTAACAAAGGCAAGTGTACCGAACTCAAAAGCAATGCATCCCCGTTGGATACAATGGGCTACATCTTTGACGTCTTCGGACGTCACTTTTGTTTTTGATTCTTCTCTTCAGACTCAGGAGTTTTTGCAGTATGAATTCGTTCATCCTCCTCCTTTGTTTTTACTACCGCTTGAGGATTACAAATGTGTGATCTACACCGATGGTTCGGCGCAACCGGCCACTGGGTCCAAGCACGCTTATTCAGCTGCATGTGCTATTGTTGCGGGTTCCTTTGTGAATGGAACGTTCAAATCCTCTGTAGTGCACACTCGCACACTTGGAGATAGTACCGCACAATTGGCCGAGCTGCATGCATTGCTACTTGCACTTGAGTTCGCTTCACAGGATGAGACCACTCTTATTGTATGTGATTCTTTTTACTGTGTACAATCTTACAATGACAATCTGTTTTTCTGGTCGAAAAACGACTACAAGGACGCAAAAGGGAGCACAATTAAGCATAAAATGCTTTGGGTTCGAGTGGCAGAATTGCAACAACGTCTGCCCCTCACACAGGTGGTACACACCTTAGGCCATCAGCGGGTGGGCGCACACGCTATTGGTAACGATCTGGCAGATGAAGCTGCCCGTTCAGCAGTAGTCACGTGTTCAGTAGCAGCGGTTACCAGGTCCATGTCTAAAATAGACCCTGTTATATTAGCGGCTATTGCTGCAACCAAGGAAGGTAATAATTACCCTACAGGTTTCCCTTCCAAGTATTCTTACACATTAAGTCCCGATTCGTTATTCCTTTGATTCGGATTCCACCTCTTCAAACGTCCCATCCAAGTTCAGTATTTTTGTATCCTGGTTTAGAGACAATTTTTAATTCCACCCTGGACATACCTCTGGTTGGTACTTTTCTTGATATTTTTGTTCATGTCCATTGGCTTTGTCACAGTGTTTTTTCTACTAATCAATGGTCACTATTTACCTGAACGCTCTGCTGTAGACTATGTTTCTGGAACTTTGGCTCCTCATTCCTCGTCTCACATCATGAAGCGTGACCACACATTTGTGAACATTTCAGCCTTCCCAGGTTGCTGATGGCATCGTATGGGATGCAGTGAACTATCAAATCCATGGTCCGACGGAAATTATTAATGTACCTAATGTCCTTCGTGTTTCAATGGGTGATGTAGTACAAAATAATATTTATTCTGATGATTGGGATGTGCATGCCGTTGAAGCTTTGTTTGCCGATTTAAAATATTATGCATCTTTTAATGCTGAAGATTTATATATGAATTCTGCTAATTATGCCGATTTGTATTGTTACCAACATTGGGGTAATCATTTTCTCCATAAGCCCAGTGCCCTGCGTGGTTCTGTTAACTATACCCAATGGGAACATTGTCCAAACCCCTTGCCAGGTAGCTCTCAAACTCTTCGAAATAAGTTTAATTATTTTACTGATTTTAATCGGTCGAACCCTGCATCCTATTATTTTAGACTTAATAACACATCAACTCAGAAAATTATGTTGACACACACCAAATTGCTTATATTCAGGTTCCTTTCTGAGTGCCTTAGCTGTGGGTGGTTATGAGTACTGGGATAATACAGTGGATTTAAAATCTATTTGGGGCTCCAAGCCATGGCAGGTACAGGGAACCGAGGCGTTGCATCGTGCTTGCCTCATCCCTACCCAAATTATGTTCCTAAATGCTTCCATCTATCAGACTACATGTTGGGGCTTAGCAACCACTAAACAATTGAATACGCCATCAATACCATCCCTGTCGAGTTTTCCAAATGAAAGCTCACGATTCAATATGTCCCTCGTGTCCCTGCAGGCAATGTTACAAAATAATTCGTTTAATGTTTCTGAGCTGGTTCAGTCACCCTGGTTAGTATGGCCTATATCATCTAATGCATGTCAAATGCGTTTTCATGATACTGGTGCTAGCTACACACAGAATAGGCCTGATCCGAGGTTTACTGATGCCCGTACTGTCACTACATACTCTGTTGGTAAATTATGCAAACAATGGCTGCAACATTCGTCCCTTGATTCTGTTAAACAACATTTGTCCCTCCTTACAGGCAATATTGATCTGTCCGACTTTGTTTTGGGACCTCGTGGTCCCCGACCTAAAAGATTCATTTATGAAACATATAATGAACTCTGGAAGCTATCACAAATAGAAGCTGCTTCCCGTCTTCGGGAAATAGATCAAGCAAATATGGAAAAGGTGCTTGCTGTTGTTGACAATAGTATTAATACCCTGTCTTCTCGCATTTACACTTTAGAGAATATTGTGTCCTCTGTTGTTGATATTGTACCAGATGATGTTTCTATGTTATATCATGGTCAGAATCAATTGCGCTCAGTTATGCAGTTTGCATGGACTTTGCAAACACTTAAGTTAGGTAAAGTGCCTTGGCATTTCTTGAACACCTCTGCCTTATTTCTACCTTTTAACTTAACTGATAAACAGCAATTTATGTCCATGAAGGATGCAACTTACAATCTATTACATATCGAAAAGGTGGATCCATTGCCGTTCTCTGTTGCAGAACTCGATTCGGCTGTATGGCTAGTCCATGGGGTTATAGCTTTACCATTTTCCTTATTTGAATTTGACTCGTGCATGAAACATTATCCTGTGGGCCGTTACCGGCCATTGGGCAGTGCTTTCCTGCATGAACTCTGGTCCTTGCCTTTCATGTATAAATGCCTTCGGGACGGCAAGGAAGTCTTTCTCACGGGGAGTACTGCGACTCGACTATAGGTCATTCGCTTATTTGTAAACACATTAAATTGCATGGCTCATGTAGCGTTTCCTCTCCTAATCTTGCTTGTGTGCTGAAAGGTATTCCTGCTCCTGTTATTTCTCCTACTTTCACTCTCCTTTCCAATGGTAGTTATTTACTTTTAAATAACGAAAACTGTTGTGGCCTGCAGGCTGGCATTCCTTACATTGTAACAGTTTCACACAGGGTTGTCTGCTGCAAAAATGTGCTTTTTCCTCCCCCTCACGGCAAGGTTGATATCTCTATTTGGCCTTCCATCCCTACCCTGGAAGCAGATTTCAATAGACTGAGCAGAATAAAGGCACTATTATTAAACGAGGAAGTTATGCTCACGTCCGCCCGGGAGACATTCATTCTCCAGGTGGCGAGTACCCACAGTGAAATACAGGCCCTTTTAAACACTAATCTCCCCCAACATTTTGGGGAGTTAATACATCGTATTTTTAACGCATCTAACACTGAAGGCCTAGTGCACTTTTTAAGGTCGTGGGGTCGGGCTTGGTGTCCTCCTTCCAAACTATTTTTGGTGTCATCCCGGCTTTCATACATTCTATTTTTTCCAGTGTCTTTGGCGGTTTCCCATTGATCCTCGCTTTAGCGGCTGGTGTCTTGCTCTTAATTTGCTTTCTGCGCAATGGATGCTCCCGATGGGACCTGCTCGATCCAGAACGCCTCCAGCTGCTCCGTGAGCGCCTTTTGGCTGGTTTTGGTGTCTTGCCATTGGCGACACTGAGTGTGTCATATACTCTTTCATTTCGCTTGCGTATTTCACTTGCGTGCAACCTGTGATGACTTGTGTCCGCTGTCCTTTCACCTGGACTCTGGATTATTGCCTCTCCAATTCGTCATTGTCTGTTCCGGATTTTGTTCAGTTGATGGGTCCCTTAGAGGCCCATGAGCAGGACTGTTCCGTTGCTGGCTGTATGGCGCGTGCGGCTGCACTGGGGATTTTGGCGCAATGGGATATCTGGGCGGCTGCCCAGGATCTCCTACAACGAAGCTGTTTCAATTATCACGCAAGCTGTCCCGCATTGCTTCTGGATGCTCCCTTTGCTGAGGAGCATTCCTGCTCTTTGATCTCATGGATTGGATGGCATCTATGTTTTTGACGATTCCAATGATGAACTCTTGGAGGGTATGGCTTTTTTCTGCACTTACACTTTCATGGATTGACCTGCCCTTCGCCGTTTGGGCGCTCCCTGTGCTCCGACAGCTGTGTTTTTCCTCTGATGGGCCTTTGTCCTGGCCGCCGGACTGTCCAGGGGAGGGTGTCTTGTGGATTGTTACCTGCCTTGTTATGTTGGCCTAGGCCTGGCTGCCATGCTGCTTTTCTTTGCGCACGATACACTGAGCCAGGCCTGCCTCGCCCTTTGCTCGTGCCAAGTTCTTTTGCACTGTCTGCATCTTCTGTTGTTCACCTTTTTGGGCTCAGTCTGCACAAACATGTACAAGGTCGCATAACAATGTATTCTGGTTCTTCCTGATATGGCCAGTCTCGCGCACCCAGACATAACATTATGTGCAATTGCCATGAAGAATTTGATATGCTTTTAATACTGTGGTTTACTAGCGCTTAACACACTTGGAGAAATCCCTTTCAGTGAGAAGAGCTATGATGTCCTGCTGATGTAATTCTGCATCTAGAGACTGAGGTATGGGGGTTCGCTAGTCAAAGCCCAGAGGTCTTCTATTTTATAATAAACTATCTTACTGCAAGGGGAGGGTGGTAATGTTATTTATACGTTTATCCACTGAGCTCTGAGATGCTTTCCCCGTTTGTATTCTATGGAATTGTAACCATGCTGCTTATATTAGTCATATGCATTATGCTATTAGTACTGACACGTGTACTGTACATTAGAGCACGTAAGTTGGAATAAATATTTTAACCTATCAAGTGTCTCTTCCTACGCATCTTGTGGACAAGTACGAGTGAGTGACGAAAGAGTGTTCTTGCTTCTGTGAGTCCTGAGATAAAGATACCGTGTTCTGGGTTGTCCAAACATTAGTACTTGGGTGCTAATGGGATGCTAAGCTAGTTGGGTTGGGGTTTTTGGGTGCTACGGTATATGGTGGCAAACCACTGTATTCCGGGGTCCCATTTTCCTGTGCATAGCTCTGTGTATGTGCAGGAACCTTATGACAGGCTGACCCCTAGAGAGAAACGTTGGTCAGCTATAGAGAGGGAGGCCTTTGCTGTGGTGTGTGCCCTGAAGAAGCTGAGGCCATACTTGTTTGGCACTCACTTCATAGTTCAGACTGACCACAAGCTCCTCCTATGGCTTAAACAGATGAAAGGTGAAAACCCAAAACTTTTGAGGTGGTCCATTTCCCTACAGGGGATGGACTATAAAGAGGAACATAGGCCTGGGACCCAACATGCCAATGCAGATGGACTCTCAAGGTATTTCCACTTAGAGCACGAAGACTCAACTGGTCAAGGTTAGCTTAGTGTCCTTGCGTTTGGGGGGGGGGGTTGTGTAGGAGAGTAGGATCTGCCTCTTATGTTGCCCTCACTTTTTTTCTGATGTTTACACTGGTTTCTGGCTATAGTCAGGCTGGGACCCTGCCAATCAGGGCCCCAGCCTCTCTGTTCTCTCTAAACGACTTGGAGTGCACTCTAGGTGCACTAGTGATTGGATACTGTGGTACCTTATGAGTCCCTAGGATATGGTACCTTAGGTGCCAAGGGCATAGGTACTTCACAGGCCTACCAGGGGCTGAAGCATGTATTATGCCACCCCTGGGAAGCAGACTAAATCTGACACCACAGGCCTGCTACTGCAGCCTGGGTAAGGTGGTGCATGCACCCTTACTGTGATATAGGCTACCTATATCACTACCTAGATACACACATATAAACCTATAAGTCACTCCTATGGCAGGCCTTATCAATCCTGAAGGCAGAGTGCTTGGTTCCTATGTGAGGGGTGCCCCTGCATGAGCAGAGCCCCTCTGCAGCATTCGGAGACCCTTCTCTGATGCTGTTTGTAGTGCAGCCTGACCATATACTCTTAAGCGCATTATAACCTCGCGTTAAATGCTAACTTTGGGATGGCTGCACAGAAACATGTCGTGTTTGGTGTCAAACATCTTGGAATACTACCCCCGCCAGTTCTGGCGGCGGGAGGTAGCATTCCACCCTTCTAGAGGGATAGACATGTACCTACTGTGGAAACGCTGTAGAATCCTGAAGAGCCCTGGCATCACAAAATGGATGCCACCAGTCACAGACACTGGGCTGCCCTCGTGCTGATGACCGAAACTTCGCAGTGGAGGAAGCCCAACAATAGGTATCCTGTCACAGGAGGGTGTGACCACCTTCCAGACAGGGTTTAGTGTATTGGGGCTGGGTGGGTGCACTCCTAGAGTGCTTTGAAGTCCTGCACTGGGGGAGCAGAAGGCTCCTCTGTGCATATGCCAGTTCAAACCAGCTCAGGGGCTACCTGCCCCTGCTCTGGCGTGAAACTAGACAAAGGGAAGTGGGTGTAGCCACCCACTCCCTGACCCTCCCATAGGTGGGGTCATAGAGCTAGTCCCTCCCTTTCTTTTAGTATAAGAGGGGAACCTGTGCATTGCAAAATAGATACCCCTGGACGACGCTCTGAAGAAGAATCCTGGACCTTCGACGTTCCACTACCTCTGGAAGACTGAAGAATCTCCCTTGGAGTCAAGGAGTGACTCCCCTGCTTGGCAGGCACCAAAAACTACAACAACGGTCGCAAACTACGCCGCTCCCGCCAGAGCCCGAGGTCCCTGCAGCCCAAGACAAGGATTGCCTGACTTCTCAAAGGCCATCGTGAGTCCCCAGCGAAGCTGAGGCCAGTGGACCCCACGAGTGACGAGGAACCGCAGACCCTGGGTACCGTGCACTATTGTCAAGTGCAACCCCTTCACGACGTTCTACGAACTTGTGCTTTAGACCACGTGTGGTCCCAGCCTCTAGCAGGAATCTCTCCGAAGATCAGAGGCCTACCCCGTCCCGAGTGACCGTGGGCCCCTGTTGAAGGAATCCCCCCGAGGCGTCTTCGCGATCCCTTGCCAGCCAGCTTGTGGGTCCTCAGAAGACTTTTCTAAAGAACCAAAGGGCTCCCCTGGTTGCTCCAGGCCTGCCCTGACTTACTCTCGCTGGGTGAGTTCCCCAGATCTTGCTGGTCTGCACCATTGACTTTTTACGCTTTCCACGAGACTTGCTGCTACCAAGGCTTGTTGGCTCCAAAGCACTCTAGGAGTGCACCCACCCAGCCCCAATACACTAAACCCTGTCTGGAAGGTGGTCACACCCTCCTGTGACAGGATACCTATTGTTGGGCTTCCTCCACTGCGAGTTTCGGTCATCAGCAGGAGGGCAGCCCAGTGTCTGTGACTGGTGGCATCCATTTTGTGATGCCAGGGCTCTTCAGGGATTCTACCGCGTTTCCACAGTAGGTACATGTCTATCCCTCTAGAAGGGTGGAATGCTACCCCCGCCGCCAGAACTGGCAGGGGGGGGTAGTATTCCAAGATGTTTGACACCAAACACAACATGTTTCTGTGCAGCCATCCCAAAGTTAGCATTTAACGCGAGGTTATAATGCGCTTAGAGTATATGGTCAGGCTGCACTACAAACAGCATCAGAGAAGGGTCTCCGAATGCTGCAGAGGGCTCTGCTCATGCAGGGGCACCCCCTCACATAGGAACCAAGCACTCTGCCTTCAGGATTGATAAGGCCTGCCATAGGAGTGACTTATAGGTTTATATGTGTGTATCTAGGTAGTGATATAGGTAGCCTATATCACAGTAAGGAGTGCATGCACCACCTTGCCCAGGCTGCAGTAGCAGGCCTGTGGTGTCAGATTTAGTCTGCTTCCCAGGGGTGGCATAATACATGCTTCAGCCCCTGGTAGGCCTGTGAAGTACCTATGCCCTTGGCACCTGAGGTACCATATACTAGGGACTCATAAGGTACCACAGTATCCAATCACTAGTGCACCTAGAGTGCATTCCAAGTCTTTTAGAGAGAACAGAGAGGCTGGGGCCCTGATTGGCAGGGTCCCAGCCTGACTATAGCCAGAAACCAGTGTAAACATCAGAAAAAAGTGGGGGCAACATAAGAGGCAGATCCTACTCTCCTACAACATCATATACCAGGCCAACTTCTCACACACTCATAATAACGCTTATATTCATAATCTTAATAGTCACAGCCATAGTACTAATATGTTTTTATTGTGTATAATAACTGAATTTTTCTTAATACTTGACTGATAGATTTTCTTATGACCCAAGTTGGCAATACCAATTTCATCAATATCTGAGAGATGAAATGTTGAGTAGCCCCTCGCTTGAGTGACCACCTCACTGCATGCCATTACGGACACAGTTTTCATTCTTGGGTCTTAGTGTGGAAACCTAAAGCATTTTGAGTGTTGCAGCCTTGGTTTGATTCCATTGAACTAATTAGACTTACAGACCTGAATGCAATGGCATGTAAGTGAAAGGTTCAGGACTGGAAGCAGTGTCCGTAGTGACATGGAGTGATGGAAGCGGTGTCCTTAGTGACATGGAGTGAGTTGTAAAGACTGTAGGCTAGCCAATTCCCATTTGTTTGTTCGCAAAATACAGTCCGATGCTTCGTGTCCACATATCGAAGACTCCATCTGCAGCACTAACCAGGTATATCCTAAGGGATCCTCTTTGTTCCTTTTGCACTTAACATCCATTAGCCCGTTTACATCCAACCAAGTGTATGACACTGGGGGAGCGCCTTAACTCTCCAGATTTAATTCCAGTTAGCGGCAAGCAATTTGTTTGCGGAAGATTGGGAGTAGGAAGAACATATATAAATTAAAGACTGAGCTCCATCTAGAGCTCTAGTAGCAAGAGCTCTTCTTTTACTGACCTCTAGAAATGAAGCTGAATCTTGTACCTCCTCTCCTGAATGGTACAAACATATTCTTATCAGGCACGAACGGGTGGGTATTTTTCTACTCTCTTGTGATATTCTTATCAGGCAACTAGCCCTTGCAGTGTATAGGGAGTACTGTATACATCATTTGAGATGTGCGGTTGTGTATTTGAGATGTGCACGAATACTAATCCATTAAAAAAAGCCAAAATAACTTGCTCAACAATTACCTAAGGCACCTATAAAGTGCCAATAAATGTACCACATAAAGTATTTTCAAAGGGATAAACAATGAAGAAATACAATTTAAATGTAATGCTGTGTGACCAAAAAGGAAAGCCGCTTGATTTCTTCACATGTGGCTTCCGCAGTGATCTCTTTCCACAGCCACTTGTGGCCTGCCAAGCTTTTGTAGAGGATCACAGGTGATGTCACATAGGGAGCTGAGGCTGTCCGCTAGGGAGGGAGCCTGGACAAGATGGTTCTGTCCTCCTTGACTCACTCCACAGTTCCTGCAGTTATGGCAGTGTGGCAGTTCTTCCATATCGTCTCTTACCCCAGACCCTTTATACTCTGCAGCTTGCTCAACTGTTTTTGGCAAATACAGGCTCTGATATTTGGGGGGCCGTGCCACTGTTGAGTTGTGATTTATAATGTGTCCAGTGGGGAAGTCGGTGACTACGAAGGGCCAGACTTCCATAACATTTCCCCATCTTCCTTTGCTGATAGTGGCATAGCTTAGTAATTTTACTCTATTGTTGTATTTATTGGTTTTCTATGTTTTATGCTCTGGCTCAACAGAGCAGCTGCCGCCAGACAATTATGTGAGCACCACTAGAGAGGGGCCTTTGTGTCAGCCCACATGTTGGGAGCCAGGAGTACATGTTTCGATTGGGCAGAAACTGTGTGCTACCACAAAAAAAGCACTTGCCCTCCACCAGCTGTGAGACATTTTATTTATCCAGCTGGCTGAGCTTGAACTTTTAGGGCCACACACATGACATTGTAATGCTGTAAATATGTCTTCAATCACTAGAATTTTTGTGGTATTTTTCTCTGGCAGCAGCACGGATGGGAGATGGAAAGTCATTAACTTAGATGGATTTTTATGTCTGCATGACAGTGCACCTATCACGTGACTTTTTAAACTGCACCAATATTATTCTACAGTTCTTAGCTTCTACACAAATACATATCCATTCCCATACTATTTACTTGTAATGCTTTACATTGCTATACAACATTCCTTTAAAGTCAGACCTATTTGGCTTACCCAATGCTTGTGTTTTAGTATTTTGGTTAAAACGAGCCACATTACAAACGCACCTGAAATGCAATTCTCATCCACCCATTTTTAAGGAATCACAAGCTTAAAAAAAATCACTTGTTCGATTCGTAACTAATCGAATTCATGGTTACCACATAGCCAGGGCTGGACTGGCCGTAGCGGGCATCAGGTGTTTCCCAGGAAGGCTGGAAGGGTGGGGGCTGGTTTTGCAGCGGTGAGGGCTGGTTTTGTTACTGTGAGACAGTTTTGCAGCGGTGCTGCAATATCGGCTCCCTATAACAAAAGCAGCAGTGCTTCACACTTGCACACCCCATGGGGGGATTGTCTGACATAATTGCCAGGGCTGCTTTGGGTTCCCAGTCCGGTCCTGCACATAGCAGGCATGGCATGGCCACCCTCCTGGGCCTTCTCTTTGTTCCATGTAGTGCATCTGCACAAAGGACCATGCACAGAGCTCCATCTATCTTCAACAACCCCCCTGCCTTAAGTTGTCCGCTGTCCCTACCCTCCTCCTGAGATGACAGATTTCACAGGTACCTGGTCGAGAAAGTATTTGGCGTTATTAGCACTTATTTCTCCAACAGGCCTGGGAGCTCGTGCTGATTAGTTTAATAGGTGATTATTCCATTTTTGGCTACCCATATGGAATAAATCATGTTTTGATGGTGGCTAATGAGCCTTTCATTTGCATTGCAGTGCTGTATCTCACACAAAGGCCTCTAATGAAGAGGCAACGGTTTGTGCCAGGGGTCACCATCTTGCCAGCTCAACCACTGCTCTCTGCAATCAGGCGCGTGTTGAGGCGCTGATTAAGCATCGGCTATTGTTTATGCCTCCATTTTTTAGATAAAACGATGGTGTAGGGATTTTTACTGAGTGGAATGAACTGAACTGATTTTTTTTGGCTACTTTACTATTTGAGCGTTCTGGACGACTTCTTGGCAATGCAAACGACGACCCTTCCAGAGGTATGAAGAACCGTAAATGTTGCCTTTACATTTGTTCTTTTAAATACACTGTTGATTTACCGGTAGTACAGCCAGTTTGTAAAATCCGACTGAGGGTCTGCTAAAAATATTCGACAAAGCGGACAGGGTGATTTTTTAGCAGCCTGGCCCTGCCCTCTACACTGTGGTAATGCCGCCACTCACTACCTTCTTGCCAAGTTTGTCACAAATGCTTTGGAGCCCAGTTAAGAAGTGCATCTTCTGCACAAAATGACATCATGGCACATAAAGTGCCCATTCTCACCTCACAGAAGACTTTTCCTTTAGAAATTTGCTTTTGCACGCACGTATCCAGCCCAATCTTCAAAAACACAAAAATTGCCCTACTCAAAATAGACAAAAAAATGGAGAACAGTGTAAAGAACTCGAAATGGGAATCTCTCTGGACCAACAGTAAGATCAAATACAAAGGGAAATCACTGACCCTCGTCACATGGATGGAGAAAGGCATCTCCCACCCAGCCCAACTAGAGGAGGAGGGCCACCCCATCACGTTGGCCACACTAAAAGATAGACACAACCTACCAAACACGGAATTTTACAATTTCCTAAAAATCAAAACGGCCCTAACAAAAGCCAAACTATCAACAACCAAACCATCAATTATGCAGTATATGGCGACAATCAACAAAATAGGGCACCAAGTATCGCACCTTTACAAACTCCTGCGCCCAAATACAACCAAACTTAACGATAAAACTACTAAATACTGGGTAAACCAAAGCAATAACTCAATAGACGAAAAAGAATTAGCTCTGCTCTGGGCCTCCCCCTCACGTAATAAAATCACCCCAGTCCTATCACAAACAAAATTTTGGCTACTCCACAAGACATACTGGACCCCTGCTCGTTTAGCCTCACTAGGTCTCAGAGAAAACGACCTATGCTGGAACTGCGGAAGCGAAACGGGGGATCTAGCACATCTCATCTTCTACTGCCCCAAACTTAAAACATTCTGAGGAAAAATATTTGATTTCATAAAAAACGCGCTGGGATGCACTCTAAACCCAGAATTCTCTTCCCTCACCACCGCATTTTTGACCACAGGACTTGACTCACAACATGACAGGGACCTGCTAGATCTCCTGCTGACCGCAGCAGTGAAAATGGTCCTGAACAACTGGAAGGACACCGCTAAGACATCATACAAAGGCTGAGTTAACTGGGTGACGTACCTCAGAGGCACAGACAACATGGCTCTACAAAACTCACCCTGGAGACCTACCACTAGGGGGATGTGGAAGTCGCTCGATACATATCTGGACTCCTATGAGCCCCCGTGAGAGCACTGGGGGGGGGGTTTCCCTCACATGGCTATAAACCCAGAATAGACACACTGCTATAGTACACTTCTTGTATCTCCACTCTTTCTCCACCCTTTCTTTCCTATCCTCTATCTCTCTTTGATTCTGTCCTTAACTTCCTAGTAAATCAATGTAAAGGGGCTCAGCGAGACACGCTTACCAAATACCTGGATCTATTGCAAATACAACCACGTTTGGCTGGTACCCCGTAACGGAAATGCGAATATACTTGTTTATAAAATTTAATAAAACACTTGAAATTAAAAAAAGAAATATGCTTTTGCTATTGCAATTATTGGGAGACGGGACAAACTGTGAGGCGGTATTCATCCTCATTTAAACAAAAACAAAAAAAACAAGACAATTGCTGCAATTTTCCTTTTTGCTGTGAGGTTTTTTTTTAACCAGGATTTCAATGTCTAAGGCACTTCGTATGGGTTCCAGGCAGCACCCTCATTTTTTCTGAGCTCTGTATTCTGACTCTTGAGAAATGTTTGTGTCAAGCTGCAGGAAGAGTTGTCTTGTGGAGCTCTGGGCTTGGAGTGTGTGTGCTGACTGCTTGTTTAAATAAATGTGCTTGGAAATGGTCCTTTGTAAAGTTCTTGTTTATCACATAAATGATGGGCTCATCCATGATATTTATCTGCACTTTACCCGATAGTTGAGAATGATGGTGCTGGGCGGAGAGCCGCAGTGCAATACTCTGGTGCTGTTTTTGGGGACTGGCACAAAAGAGAAAAGATGGGTTGGACACAGGCTTATTATGGCAGGATCTGATTTTTGAGTGTTTCTGACTTGTGTTTTATTTTCCCAAATATGCCATTGCAAAATGTTATTTTTACAATAAAAGAGTGCTGTGTCTAGAGAGATGATTTTAGTAGCATGAGTGTCCATTTTTATAAACTTAGTGACTTTGTAGAGGAAAGGGCCTTATTTTTCTGGATCTTCCACATGCAGACACACTTGTTCACACACACATCCATTCACACAGGCATACATCCGCACACATGCACACAGACACGCTCACATGCAGACACACACATATGCATTCACACAAAGACATCCACAGTCACAGCTTTGACTCCTCCCTGTTTCTTATGCATGCTCATGTAACTTGGTCACACCTGTAAATGCATCATAGCACCCTGCAGAAGAATGATTTACCAGGATGGAAGGAAAGTGGTCACTCAGAGACATGAACAAAGATGCAGTACACATTACCCACTACATGGAATAATTCTTGGTAGTTCAACACATTTACTTTCTTTCAAAATATCTCCACCAACAAGAGTCCTGTGGAAACATCGTTTGTAGTTGCAATTTGGTAGATTTGAAAAATCACAACACCAACGATCACCAAAGGGCTTTTTACAATATACAAAAGTCCTTTTATGTGCCCAGAGATCACTGCCTTCTCCCCTCAATCTCTTCCCATACTAGAAATATAGTTGAAACAGGCTGGTTTTGTGAACGCAAAAGCAGAGATGGAGGTCTTCTGTCCCTTGCAGACCTCCATCCCTGTATTGGCAGCCAATCACTGGGGTAGCACATAGTGACCTGTCTAAATATTATTCATTCAGCTGATCATTTTGCGACCTCCTGTGAATGTACAATTTGCAGTATGACCTATTAGTACATAAGCTGCGTCACTAATTGAACACTAGTTCACAAACTAGGTGGTGTGCAAACCGCACACCCTGGTTTGTATACAGGTATTAGTTTATCAGGCCCACCATTTCTGGAAAAGATACTTCTGAAGCCATTAAGTTTTCTGCTACAAATTGTTTCTAACTAGTAATTCTCTTTAGCAGCAGAGGTTATTCAAAACTGGGAAACAGTTGAAATACAACTCACGTAGCATCTATGCATGTAAAACAGTGGCACATATAAAGCATCAACAGAAAGACATATTTGAAAGTTATTTTCTATATCAAAGTGTTTAATAAAATGGCAATTTACATATTGCAATATTGAACAAGCAGGTCTGTCAATCTAGACTATGATTGTAGGTTTGATGCTTGAAAGAAAAAATTGAGATATGACAAGTTACATTTTCTACACTGGTGGAAACCTCAAATCTGTACTTTGTTTTCACAGTTTGAGGGCTGCAAGAAAGCCTTTTCCAGGCTTGAAAACCTCAAGATACATTTAAGAAGCCACACGGGAGAAAAACCATACCTCTGTCAGCAACCAGGCTGTCAAAAGTCTTTCAGCAACTCCAGCGACCGGGCGAAGCACCAGCGGACACACCAAGACACTGTACGTATCTACAGGGGGTATGCACTGGAGCCATTTATTCTCACTAATTCGTACCTATCTGAGGTGCCTAAGAAGCGCACATGTTTGTCTGTGTATTAGCACATGCATTATATATCTAATCACTTTCTTAAAAGGAAAGCATGAGTGTTCTACAACCAGTGCCAAGTGTATTTGAGGATATAAGGCCCGAAGGACAAAGCTATCTGCACACATGAGTTTAATTTAGGCATGGGAACAGCATAATTTCTGTTTGCAAATTTACCAAACTTGAATTTGAACAATTATTTTGATTTTCTCACACTTGATGTTATCCAGTTTGACATAATTTCAAATCAGAGTAAATATTCTCACAAGGTGATTTATAGAATCTTCATTCAGAAAGGTGAAAACCAGCATAAGGTGGTAGACACCCACAAACTCACAAATTCGTGTGTAATCTCAAACTTTTGCGGCCATTTCTCAGCCTGAAAACATTTGCAGATCTGCTCCTATCAAGGGCTGGAGTAAAGCAGTTTTTTATGATGGGGAAAAGTGAATCCCCATTAAAATCGGCGAGGATATGAGGGAAGGCGTTTCTCCATGGTGAAAAATATATTCCCTGTGGAGAAATAAAAAAAGTCTCAAAATCCAATTGTACTTGTGTGGCACATTGAAGCACCATGGATACATTTACATAAGTGTACATGGCTGCACAAGACAGCAACATGGAATTCACAATCATGGATCATCCCATACTCTCAGTATGATCAAAAAAAATCTTCCCTATATTCCTGCAAAAAAACAAAAAAACAGGTATCACGGCTTTAGTACTATCTAAATTAGACTACTGCAATGGCCATTACATGAACCTTCAAGAAAAACATATTAACAGAATTCAGACAGTACAAAATGCCACGGCCAGAATTGTAGTAGATCTGCCTAGATTCCATTCAATATCAGTAGCGGCCCGTGGTGGGAGTGCTGCCGGGCGCTGACGTGCGGCAGGGAAGGGGCGGGGTGGGGGTAGTAAACTATGGATTACCGCCGATTAGAGGTAAGTAAACAAATAAATAAATAAAACGAATTTCGTTGCGCGCGCTGCATCGCCAATGCAAACATGGATTCATTTTGATGCGTTCATCTAACTATATGATAGTGGCCCCTGCTTTTACGCGTTTTTTTTTTATTTCTAAAGCGCAGACCTCTCATGTGGTAACTGTTGGCCACCTTGACAGACCTCCAAGTAAATGAGACACTGGTTTCTGAGGTAAAAGGTAGCATGGAGGAGATGACACAACATCTAAATTCCAGGCCAACAGTCTGTGAGGAGAATAAAATACACGGATGAAGGACAGTTTTGTGAAATGCAGGTCTGTCATAAAACACCATCGAGTTTAGACAACGACATAACAAGAAACATGTCCCCGTTTTAGGATTGACCTCAATGGCAGGTCAGCATCATTCTTGCAAATATATAGCCTTTGACAAAAAAGACATATAAGACGCTTCCAAGACATAGATGTTGCAGGAATCGTGTTCATCCACCTCACAGAAGTAAAGTATTTCATTTGCGTTTTAAGAAAATGTGCCGTTCGATGATTCAGTAAACAAAAAAATAAAGAACATTTGAGCATTCATATATAAATATAAAAACCAAAGGTGAACTTAAAGGAACATTATAGTTAGCTGAAAAAGCTAGTTAAAACATACCATTTTAAGCAAACAAAATCACAGAAATTCAACAGTTATAGTTATCTCAAGTAACTATAACTCGTGCCTGAAAGTAACTATAACTCACACCCCCGCCATGCACAGTTTTGTGGTCAGTTATGTTATTTCAGATGTTGCAGTGATGTTGTCAATGATGTCATAGAACATGTCTAGAGTGATATTATATATGAGGAATTTAGTAGTGCACGGCAAGGGCAGGGGCACCACAAAACATATAACTTAAAAGCCCTCACAAGGCATTATAGGGCGCTCCTTCCCTGAAGTAAATAATAATAAATGAGCAGCTCCTGCCGCTCATTTCTTATTCTTTTTATTCATTTAAATTTTTTTTGGGGGTATCCCAGTCCCACCCGGGACACTCAAACTTTAAATTACTTTGGGGTCTCGAGAGGAGCCCCGGGCCATTGTGGCTCCTGCCGGCTCCCCAGCCAGCACCTGGCGGGACCCAGCCATTATTTCAAAGTGGGTGCAACTGTGCCCACCCGGGGCACCCACAAAATGGCTAATGCTTGGGGGTCCCAGGGGAAGCCCCATGGCCCATGCGGCCCCTGCCAGATCCCCAGCAAGCACCCATAGTGGGTGCTAGCAGAAGCCACCACTATTTCAAACTGGGTTTCCTAGTGCCTACCTGGGACACTCTTTGGGTGCCATCGATGGAACCCCAAGTCCCCGCCACCCCTGCCGGCTCTCTTGCCAGCACCCACAGTGGGTGCTGGCGGGAGCCAGGTCTATTTCTTTGCTCTTGCCTGGGCAAGAGCTGCTGTTTTCTTTACTCCTCCCGGGCGGGAGCAATGTTGTGTTCCCTGCCTGTGAGAGTGTGTGCAGGGAATAAAGGTGGGAGCCCTGGGTCGATCTGCGGCTTCGGGAGGTGGGGCCTCACATTGGCCTCTCCCCAACAAATATTAGCCCCATGGCCTCTCTAAGGCTCTGGGATGGGGGGTGCTCGCCCCTTTCCAAAAATATTAGTTTGGCCCCAGAGGATGGGGTCCTTGGGCTCTAAAGAGGCTTGGGAGGTTAGCTGCACACCCTCCTCCACAAATTAAGCAATTGGTCCCAAGGGATGGGTTCTCCTGGGCCTTACATAGGCTCAGGGAGGGGAGCTGCATGCCCCCTCCCCATAAATACCTATACCAGCCATGGAGGATGGGATCCCTAGGGCCTAAAAATGGCTTGGGGAGGGGGGGTCACTCACATGCAGCCTTCTCCCAAAATAATATATCATGCCGACCCCTACCCTGGGCCCCAACCCATCCCAAGGGCTCATTTTTTAAAAGGGCAAGAGCCCACCATTTTTCTACGAGTGCCACAGATCTGTGGATTCTCTGCAGATCTGTGATACAATTAAAAAAAATCATTTTTGGGCACAGGGGTGCAGGGTATCCTTAAATAGGAAAGGGGAATGAGCCCCTACTTCCTAAAATGGCTGCTACCACATCTTTGATGATGTAGTGGCAGATAATCAGATCTTATCTTTAGATCTGTCAGCTCCATGTATCCCCCGTTGCGTGATATATACATAAAGTTTGAACCTTTGAAACCTAACAGATTTAAACCAAATCACAATAAGCACACTTCTGGACCAAGATCTAGCTTTCTGCCAAATTTGATGTAATTCTGTTTAATAATAATAATACCAGCATTTGTAAAGCGCACAGCTACCTCCGGAGAGGTGTCCCAGCGCTGGGGGCCGTCGGGAAGATTAAGCGAGCTATTGCCCAGAGTTACATGGTGCTGGGCTAACCTGCTGCCAGCGCCGGGGATTGAACCATGAACCCCGTGGTCCGGAGTCAGGCACCCAGGCACCCTGGCCGCTGTGCCACACCTCTTCCTCTAGCTGTTTTCTTCAATGGAAAATTGCATGGGAAATGGGAAAATGCATTTTGGAACCCTCCCTTTTTCTTGAACCCCGATTGACGGAGCACCCCAAAACTTTCCAAACTGAAGTAGATAATTAAAAAAAAAAAAGTTTTGTGATGATTCATCAAACAATGCCAAAGTTATATCTATGTATATATACAGATATATACATATCTGTATATATACATAGATATAACTTTGGCATTTATATATACAGATATGTATATATACATATATATACATATAGGTACTTTTACACCCCTGTAAGGCCCTAGTATATGGTATCAGTGGTACCCAAAGCAGGGATGTGAAAGGGGTAACGAGTCTGTAGCACTTATTGTGCCACCCTGAGTCCCCCGAGTAAAACCAAAGTCTGCAGGTCTGCAATGTCAACCCTGCACGAGCAGCTTCCCTGCTTGAGTTCGACCCTTCACACCATGTGTGATATGGTCACCTCACTGCATTTAATATATGTCAGTCACCCCTAAGGTAGGCCTCCTAAAGCCCAGGAGGCATGGTCCAGTATATTATATGCGTGGAAATATATGTGCAAGCATGTATTGCCCTGTGGTAGCATTCTAAATGTAATTCAAATGCAAGTGACCGGCAGTCCATCAGGCTGACCACACCTCTAGGGTATTGCAGCTGAGGTGTACAGTCAAAAATGGTTTTGGCCATCTTGAATGTGGGCTAGAAATCATGTTCTGGCTAGTTTTAGTAGGATGTCATCACTACTGGGGTGGATTAGCCGTAGGACAAGATGCCCATTAGTTGCTAGTCCTCACACCCACTAACACCCTCTAAATCCAGGACTTAAGGGGCACCCTAGACACCAGAACCTCAGATTCGATGTGTTACCAAGAAGAGATCTGTATCCATGACAAGGCAGGACTCCATGAAGAAAGTCACTTAGCTCTGCACCTGTGGCAGCCACCCTGCACCGGCTTCAGTTCGACTCAACCAAGGCAAGAGACCAGTTCCAATAGGAAGGTGAACCCCTCTGCAAACTCCAGACTTCACGAAAACTCTCTTGGGCTAGGGGAACTAGTCACTTGCAGTCGGCAGACACAAACCGCAAAGTACACAACCTTGAAGTTCTGTTCCTCGAGCCGGCCGGTGTGGTCGCTCATAGTCCTTAGGCAGGTTGCTTCTGGGAACTGTAGTCCCAACTCTCAGTGAGACTCAGCTTTCTACATCGTTCCCCTAGTCATCTAAACAAGGATTTCCTCAATTGGAGCGCTTGCTGGTAGCAAGGCTTGTTGGTGGTCAGTCCGACTACAGCCTGCTCTACTCGACGCTTCAAGAGAAGAGATTCACCTGCTTAAACAACCAACCACCCCTGAGGCTCCATCTTAAAGATATTGCATTTGTTTTCATCCTCTCTTGCCATGCCTGTCAGCTCCTTTGGCTGTGGATCCAGTTCAGCACCACAGATAGCCAAGAGCACCTCCGCACCCAAGTCTCCCAAGCCAGGTAGATCGGCTCTGCCTGGAGACTCCTGGTCCAAGGCAACGCCTTGTTTTATTTCCAAAAGGTTTTGCTCAACTTGCCCCGCAGTACAGCTAAAGTGCACCTCTGCACCCTGCTCCCCTGAGCCAGCTAAAATTGTGCTAGCTGTTGTGAACTGGTCTAGCAACTCACAAGAACTTAACTCTAAGTGGGTTCCGTTGAACGCACTCTCTAAGTAACCGATTGCATATATGTGTTTTTCCCGTTGACCGCAACATTAATGTTTTCACATTGAAAAGAACTGATTTATTTAATGCTTTAAAATTGATAACTGCTAGGTATTCTGTATGCATTGATTTTGTTTTGGTGTCTAAAGTTATATAAAAATCAAAGCTATTTTTATAAATTGATGTCGGATTTCTCTCAAGTCGTGCCAGTTTCTTGTCGTCCATGTTGGTGATGTGAAATGCTTAACACATGTTCCTCTAAGAGTGGCAGTCACAACTGTGTAGTTAAAGTTAGGACCTAGTCACCCTAGGAAATTGATTTTTTTGGTTTGCTAATAACCAGGGGTTTCATTCCGGCCGCGGAATTGATGAAATTAGGCAACTCAGCGTTATAATGTAACGTGGAGTTCGGCCAAATTCTGCCATTTGCCATGTGGCAGAATTTATTCACTCGCGGCTCCAGAAATGCAATCTATTGAGCGCGAGCAGGATTTGGCGTCCCCTAGTGAAATTTTCTAATGCAGGCAGTTGCGAGTGATCATGGTTAAAAGGCTACTTCTCGAGTAGATTTGCTGCAGCTGAAGTAGATTTTCTATTGGAGCCACAGCAAAATCAACTTGAATTGCCGCGCACTCTTGCACACCAAATAGTGCATGTCGCACTGTTTTTTTGGCGCTACTGGCGCTATAGTGCAGTGCTAACAGCCCAACATCAATATTTTCTGCCTGTTGATGGAACTTCGTGGATTCTTGTGGTGTTTTTATGTAACTTCATGTAATTCCGCTGAGTGAAACTCTGCAAGTTTCACCCACCCCTACAAATAACTTTGCCACTGTTTGACGAATCTTCATAAAACTTTCTAAAAAAAGTGAATCCACCTCAGCTCCTTCCTTGAAAGTTTCGGGGTGATCAGTCAAGCGGGGACCCAGAAAAAGAAGACCCCAAAACACAATTTCCCTATGCAATTTCCATAATGATTTTTTTAACAACACCAAAACAGAGAACAGAATTGCACCACATTTAGCAGAAATCTAGGTCTTTAAATAATAAGTGTGTTTTTGGTGATTTGGTGTATTTGTCCAGTAGTTCATGAGAAATTAGGGTTCTAAATGTATAGATATTTTGAAAACTGAGTACGCTGGATTTTCACGGGCATGCAACTTAAAAAAACACTGAAGTATGTTTGGGTGAGGGGACTTTTTTCCCATTGGTCGATTCGGTTCCATAGAAACAAGAAACTCCTACAAGTCGAGCAGGAGCTCGTGCTCTGATTGACTGGCCGCAACATGAAGAGACATTTTGTGGCCACCATTACTGGTCACAGAGCCTCAGTTTGCATGTCTTGAAATTAAAGAAAAGTAATGTATAAAGGGGAAGGGTGGAGATATCCTGACCCTCTGGACCTTGTGGGAGGGTCCCTTTGGGATTTCACCTCTGCTGCCAAATGTAAAACAAATTTTTTGAGGGGGCTGCCACAGTCCTATGGGGCTCTCATTGGAGCCAGCGTGACCCTCTTACTAAAGCAGGAGTCCTATGGGATTGAAAAACAATTACAAAAAATAGGTGGGGTGGGTGTCCCTTGTCCCATTATGTGATCTTTTCAGATTATGCCAATGGAGGAAGAATGGAAGGTTTCAGGGTAGGAGGAAAAGGAAGGAAGGATCTGACAGCTTTCCCTGTCAGCCTAGGAGGGAGGTTGGAAAGTGAACTCACACAAGTCAGCTTGCCAGTAGCGGCCCGTGGTGGGAGTGCTGCCGGGCGGTGACGTGGGGCGGGGGGAGGGGCAGGGTGGCGGGTAGTAAACTACGGAGTACGGCCGAATAGAGGTAAGTAAACATATAAATAAATAAAACAAATTCTGTTGCCGCGCTGCATCGCATTTGGCGATGCAGCGCGCAATAAATTCATTTTATTTATTTATATGTCTACTTACCTCTATTCGACCGTATTCATAGTTTACTACCCCAACCATGCCCTCCCCGCCCCACGTCACCGTCCGGCAGCACTCCCACCACGGGCTGCTACTGCAGCTTGCCCCTTTGCAATAGGAACACTTCTTGTCACAGCACATTGAGGCTCACAGAATGTCCGAGGCAGATGGACCAGCAACCCTCTTTCTTCAACTCTCATCTAACAGAGTCATGCTCTACTTCCATGGATTATCACTCATACCTTATCTCCAAGTTCCTCTCACCTTTCCTACCAAGCCATTCCTTCAGATCATCTCCTATCCATACAATGCTCACAATATAAGAGCAACAAAAAAGTACCATGTGTTATATGAATAAATAAACATTAAACACAAAACAGACTCACATTTCAAAGTTTGAGCGGCAAAAGACTGTCTGACCTGTTTGGCAAGCCATGTGCTGGGTCAGCCTGCACCTAACTTCATCATGGAGAAATCTCTGTCTTACCTAGAATTGCCAAGTGGTGGTCCAGTCTAGCTCCAGTCACCGCTCCTCCATTAAGTCACTGTGATTCCAGCCAACACACCAAGATCTTTCAAAGAAAACATTGTCTTCTGCTTTGTCTTCTGCTCTAGTTGAGAGAGTAAAGTGTTTATTGAAAAAAATAGTAGGCGATGAGTCACAGCGAATACTGACATGGGATCCTCCTACATCAGCAAATGGAGATAGTTCCCAGAGCAAAGTCGATATGCCAATTTGTACTGTAACACTGATGATTTGTAGCACTGATCAGATGAAAGCCAGGGTAAGAGGTGAAACCCTGAGTTTTAGCATTTCCAAACAGAAGTAGGTGCTGGGATGTAGCAGAGAGCTTTATCAAATGCTAAGTAGTTTGGAAGCAGAATTAATCTGTGCTGTAAAAACTAGGAAAGACTCTGCCCCCGTTCTGAACCTGATAGCTATCACTAAGGTTCGTCTAAATGAATATTTTGCAGAGAAAACAGCTGGGAAGTACCTGTCCAAAGAACAGGACCGCTACGAGTATAGTGAGCGCATTGGGCGGTTTCTTGCAGTTAAGGCATGACAACAGAGCATGGTCGGCTGTATTAGTAAAGTTAAGAATATGCAGGGAAATATAGTCACGGACCCCTGTGAAATTAGAGAGGCTTTCAGGGGTTTTTATGCCGATTTGTATAGGGGTTCCTCTGACTGTGGTCCCACGCTTTTAGATATTGGCACAGCAGATCAATCGAGCAGAATCACAGATGAGGAGAGACTGATGTTAGGGGGAGTTATACTACCTGAGGAACTACAGGCGGCTTTGTTCGCCCTACCATCTGGGAAAGCAGGTGGGGCAGATCACATCCCTCTTGAATTTTATAAGGTATTCTTTACAGAAATACAGCAGGAACTGCTGTGCCTGGTAAATGATGTTAAAACTGGGACCCTGCCCCCTGAGTCATGGGGTATTGCCAATATAATATTTTTTTTTTTTAAAGGCAAGGACCCCACAGTTATGGGTTCATATAGACCAATCACATTACTTTACAGTGATGTGACGGTCTACTCTAAAATCTTAGCCACCCGACTATTGGGTGTTATACACCGATTGGTGTCTGAGGGGCAGCATGGTTTCTTTCCCAGTAGAGGGACTATGGATCACGTTCAGAGGGTCATTTTTCTATTTGACGCAACTGAAGTCCTGGCAAAACCAATTGGGGTGGCCTTATTGGATGCTGAAAAGGACTTCGACCGGGTGTCGTGGGCCTTTTTGTGGAAAGTTCTGGAAGCAAATGGTTTGGGGGGAGATTTAATTGGTGCAATTCGCGCAATGTATAACAAACCTATAGCCCACTTGCAAATAATGGGACATGAATCTAAGCCCTTTTAATAGAGAGGAGCACGAGACAGGGCTGTCCTATCTCCCCTCTGTTATTTGCGTTATTTATTGACCCTTTTCTCAGGAGTTTGGAATCTTCGCCGAATATTGTGCCTGTTAGCTTACAGGGCTGGGACACGAAAACCCCGGCCTACGCTGACAATGTGGCCATAATTACCAGCGACCCGGACAGAGCTCTGCGGGCTGTTGAGGAGATTGCAGAAGACTTTGGGACCAGATCTGGGTTTCTGCTAAACAGGGCTAAAACCCAAGTTTTGATTAACACTCATACACTTGCCTCCGATAGTAGGATTACGAATGAAGCCACTTATTTAGGAATATGTATCACCCCCAAGGTGGAGCGTATAATTGATCTAAACCTGACCCCTATTCTTGAGAAAGCCAAGAAGGATTTTAAACGGTGGGATAATCTGAGACTCTCTATAATGGGGAGATGTAACTTAGTCATGATGTTTTTCTTCCCTAAACTGCTATATGTGTTTCGCACTGTCCCATTGGAATTCAACAATGAATGGTTTAAGAAAATTGATAGTTTAGTGGCAAGTTTTATTTGGGGGTATGGGAAAACTAGGAGAGCTAATACTTTTATGAGCTTACCCAGAGAGAGGGGGCAGTGGGCGCTCCCCAATTTTAGATTATATTATTTCGCTGCTCCCATGCAGTGCTATAATATATTATTTAACTGCCGGGCAATAGAATGTCGAGCAAGCGGTTATGTACCCTCCATTTATGAGCTTCTGATTGGCAACGCAGCCCACGGATGTTTAATGAAGTTTTTTTAGCCAAGTTATTTTAAGCGAACTCGCTTTAAGACTTTGTATGCCGCATTTCGAAACTGGGCGTTCGTCCGAAAGAAACTGGGGGTGTGTAGGTATGGTAGATACACTCCCCTGATCCGGAATGAACAACTGCCCAGCATATTTCATGACAGCTGTTTTGCTAGGTGGGGAAGCGGCGGGCTGGGAAGGAAAGGAGATCCTCTTGCTGGTTATCTGTTTGCACCCTTTGAGGTGGTCTGTAGAAGATTTAATGCTGGGCCACAGGATTTTTTTAAATACTTACAGATTCTGGATTTTTTCATGAGAAAGACTGAGGGAATAGCTGGCTTTGACTGAATACCTCTGCTGGAAGTATTGGTAAAGAACACTACCCCTTCCATCTCACAGTTATGTGGCTGTTTGATGGAACAGGTCCCTGATGATTTGGAGAAATAGAATGGGAAATGGAGGATCAGACTTGATTTGGCTGACCACGGCTTTTTGAAATCACTGAAGATGGGAGGGGCAATTATGTGTGCCTCGAATCCACAGTCACAACACTACAAGACGTTATTTGACCTATATATAACTCCAGAAAAGATTGCAAAATGGGGTGGCGTGACAGGGGCCAGGTGCCCTAGATGTCAGGCGATGGATGTGGATCTGGCTCATATATTTTATTCTTGCCCTAGTTTAAATTTGCTAGAATTAGAAATCGTAGACTTTTTGGCGGGAAGTTGTGAATTGTAAAATCATCCCATCACCACAACTTATTTTATTGGTGGTGGACGAGATACTGACGGGCCCAGGATTGGAAATGATTTTTATTGCAATGACAGTTTTTAGGCTGTGTATCTCTTCATCGTGGCTAGATCCTTTACCTCCGACCTTTCAGAAATGGAAATCATGTATATCAATTTGAAAAGGCACTGTATGCATGTAAAGGCAAGTGGGCTAAAAGGAAGGGGAGGAGGATATGGGGGACATGGCTGGACATGTTTTATTAAGCAATATAGTTTAGATCATTTTATTCCCTGAGTCTGTTTACAAATTGGAATGCATAATGAATTAGTGCTGCTACTTTATTTATTGAATGCTATTTATTTTGGCTAGTTTTATGGATCGTCATGTTATGTACACTTGCTGATATTATATATGTATAATTGGATGGGAAAAAAGCAATAAAAAATATTTTTTTTTAAAAAGAATACAAGTAGGTGCATAGGTGAGCCCATGAAAGCTGGTAGATGTCCTTCACAAGTGACAATAACATAAACTAAATCCAGCTGAAGAATGTGGTTTACAAAATCTGTCTCAAGTGTCGAGGCACATATCGCCATTTTAACAGAAGCAGAAAACATGGTAGTTACCAGTCACTAGTGTCGAACCAAATTAGCCCCAAACTTCAAACTTTTACACTTCCTTAGAATTTCTTCTACTTTGTGTACTTTAAATTAACCCTAAAATATGCTGTTATTATTATAAGGTATATTTGTGGCACTTTCACCTTTCTTAACTATTGAAGTAGCATTGTTAATTTTCCTTGATCCCCGTCACTTCTAAAAAGAAGCCTTGTGCTCAGTCTCTATGGGAATATTGAGCGCTGGATCTTATGGAAGTCATTGTTTTATCTTTGTGTGACTCCTGAAGCCTGACTTTGGTGGGACATGTCTGTGCACCTAATTGTTCACTGTGTGAAGATTGAAAAAAATTACCACAAAAGTAGAGCTGAAAGTGATCAAGAAAATATTATGTTGGTGTCACGCCGTGTAAACTTTTAATTGTGTACCTAGTTGGAAAGGAAATGAGCAGGAAATTTACAGAGATACTAAGATGAACCATAAGTGGTGTGAGTAGCTCACACAGTCCAAATTTTTCTGTAACTAGCAAACCAGGATTTATAAAGGGAAAGATGTATCTACAAAGACTGGGAGAACTGCTCATACTTGAGTTGAGCCCCAAAAGGTTGCTCAGAAACTGGGTCAGCTTCCTTGTCTTTAATTCTGCATAAAAATAGATTTTATTTTAAACCTACCAACAGAGTATCCCCCTGCTTATTTATCTGTGAATATCTAAAAGATGGTGTTTTGGTGCAAGTTTTCCAGTGGTGTTGAGGGGTGTTGAGGGACCAACTAATTTTCAAAGAAAACTGTGGGGCTTCAGTCTGGTGGTCGGCTTAGTCCAAAGGAACCATGAGTGGTGGAAAATAATTTATTGGGCCTTCCCAATGGAAAAAGATACTCCTTAGCAGAGAATTATCCAATGTTCCCATTTATCTGCATGCAAGCTTTTCTGTTTTAATACTGAGCGTTTTTAAACCATTAGGGTTTTATTGAAATGTTATTTTGTGATGCACCTCCCCTGAATGTGACGTGTACATTTTAAGGAACTGCACAATGCTTTCCCAGTACTGGCGACAGGTCTGTGACCTGGTAAAGGGTGAACTAGTGGTGTCCATGATAATTCCTACTTACCACCTTTACCCCACTATGCCAAATGGTTGCTTTCAATAGCCTTAGTGGTAGCGAAAGTTGAGATTCAATACCACTGGAAATCCGCTACACCACCTTCCTACCGTACGTGGCTATCAGACATACACATAATGGTGACATACGCAAACATCATACACAAACTCAACAACCTGATGCAGAAATTTGAGGACACCTTCCTCCACGTCAACAGCCGGGAAGGGCCTGGCTACGACACCCATACTGTGCTCATGATGCGGAAAGCCCTGGCCCCTGCACTCCTGAACTATATTGAACGTCCCAGTCCAGTTAATACTTCTAGATGAGAGGGAGGAAATATCCCCCACGCCCACCCCCCCTCCACCCCCCTCCACATTTCCTTCCTCAATAGACCACAATCATTGGCATACGTTGTTAGAGCAGTGGCTTAACGAAACTTGATGGGGCGTCCCTGCAAAGTACATGGAGTGGGCCCCCATACTCCAGACCCAGTCAAAAGCTCTCAGGCCCACCTGTGTACACTGCCGAAGGGGGCCACCCTGGAGCTCAGGCTGTGAGGGCTATTGTTATACCACAGTGTTAGAGTAAACAGGCACTACGTTTGCTCACAATCTCCTCCATTGGAACACATACCTAGGGATCTGGCAGGTGCCCATGAAAACACAGTGGGAAGACTACAATGGGGGGTAGGTGGATACATGATTAGGAGGACTTCACCTTCCATATACGCGTAGGTCACCTCATCGTGTGGCCTTTACCCGAACTCTTTCTCCAACACCTTATCCTCCAGATGTTCCTACCCTCAAGAGGGGCTTCTTATTGTTGATTGTTTTTTGTTTAATCACTCTGACCCGCCTGGGACTTCTCCCTCATCTCACATCGGAAGCATCTTTCTTTTTCTTTCTCACTTATGTTTTGCGACATGTAATATATTTTTGTATATTAATGCCTTTATATCTTTCAAAAGATGTAACTAGAAGAAAATACAATGAAGAATAGAAACATATATTTAAAAAAATTCTTCCCTTCTACGCTGAAAGTATTTGGATTTCTGAATTGTGCATAGAAGCTTGCATTTTCATTTTTTATAATGGTTTTGTTTTTCATAGCATGCAAAAAACCTGTGTTCATATTACACAACTGAGACACATTATTTCATTGATCTTGGAAAGATTAAATCAAGTAAACAGTTCCAACTGCATTGTGACTGAGACCTGCAAGTTATATACAAATCTAACATATTTGATCTTCAAGAGTTCAACTCACTGAGCCACCAGATGACATACCAAAGGCAGGGATGGACTTCAAGTCGTACATAAATACCAACGTCTTACTACAACTAAACAAACACTTAGATACACTGTGAACGCCCCATCACCAATTGTGCAGACAGCATCTTCCCCATTGAGAGCAACATATAGAGAAAATCCTCCAAAAAGGGCAACTGTTACACCCAAGAACTCAGAACAGCGAAACGTGACAGCTAACAGTTGGAGAGAAGATGGCGCGCCAGCAAGGACACCTCCAACAGCACAGTATTCAAGACCTCCCTCAACCTCTATCACCACCTGCTGAGGGCAACAAAGAAGACAGACCTTGCCGCACGCATCGAAACCAGCGCCAACAACACCAAGAAAATTTTCAACACCGTTAAGGAATTCTCCAACCCGGCATCCTGCGAAAACAACATTGTACCCTCACAAGAGTTGTGCACAACCTCAACCTCTTCTTCCACAACAAGATCGCAACCATATACAGAAACTTCAAACCCCAACCCACACCTACGGAATTCTTCAACAGGTACACCACCACCGTAACCGACACAAACAAAACACTGACCACCTGGAACATCCTCTCCACCAAGGACACCACCTCCATCATGAAATCCATTCACTCAGGAGCTCCCTCAGCGCCAACAACACCAAGAAACTTTTCAACACTGTTAAGGAATTCTCCAACCCGGCTTCCAGCGAAAACAAAATTGTACCCTTACAAGAGCTGTGCAACAACCTCACCCACTTCTTCCACAACAAGATCGCAACCATATACAGAAACTTCAAACCCCAACCCACACCTACGGAATTCTTCAACAGGTACACCACCACCATAACCGACACGAACGAAACACTGACCACCTGGAACATCCTCTCCACTGAGGACACCACCTCCATCATGAAATGCATCCACTCAGGAGCCCCCTCAAACCCATGCCTGCACCACATCTTCAGACCATACAGAACGCCACAGCCAGACTCATCCTCAGCCTTGCCCGATGAACCACATCACACCCCACCTCAGAAAACTCCACTGGCTCCCCGTACAGAAGAGATGCCAATTCAATCTGCTGACCCACGCACACAAGGCTCTACACAACCAAGGGCCTGCATACATTAACCACCGCCTGAACTTCCACCAACCGTCGAGAAGCCTACACTCCACCCCCCTTTCACTTGCCCATACTCCCTGCATCTACCGAAGCAGTAGTGGAGGATGCTCCTTCTCCCATATCACAACAAAGACCTGGAACAACCTCCCCACGCACTTCCGAACCATCAGCTCACTTCTGGAATTCCGAATGCCCTCAAAACCTGGCTGTTCAAATAGCTTTCAAGCGCCTGGATACCCTATCAGGTGATTAGTCTCGCTTTATAAATCCTGACTGATTGATTGATTGATCTGAACACAAGCCAGGAGATGCAGACAGCGAGTGGCAGATAGTGGAAGCGAAGAAAAGCATCATACCTTGCTGGTACCCCTCCTACCATTTCCCGCTAGTAGAGAACACATCCTTCCTAACACTTGCTCTTCAGGGAAATCTAAAGGAATCGTTAGGCCTGCTCTCACTGAAAGAGAACTCAGTGTGTGCTAGTAATGACTGTGCCTGTGCAGCTAGAACATAAGAATATCTATTCGCCCCGATCTTGTTTTTACATAAGCATTATTGCATGTGAATTGGTACAAAACTGTTCTTCGATATTCTGTTGTTTCAGCCTGTCTGCTATCTTTTCCTGCTCTAAACTAACCTTTCCTCTCTTTTCTTTCTGTCCCTGGGGCAGGTTTCTCCTATAACACTCTCCAGTGTGGCAAGGAACTTTACCACTGTCTCTTAACCAGGCTCACTAAGCCATGTGAGTTCACTAGCCTCCAAATTAGCCTTCGTTACCTTTGTAAGTAAAATGCCTGTATAGTAAGCAGATACCACAGTGAATACTGAATAAAAGTAGAATTCCATGAAATGCATGTCATGTTATGATGTATGTTACATTATTGGTCTTTATATGATTTATCTTCCCAACATCCAGTTGTATGGTGGTACTCCCAATTCTTTCTATGGAGGACAAAGCAGTATTTACCTTTGCCCCTGATTCTGATTTTCCACAATTGACCTGTGTCACAAAAACTGCAGCAGGCGTATAGTAGAAGATGAGGCACCTTTTCACGTGATGACACAGTCTAATAACAAATTCTCCTCTGTTTTTATCCTTGTGTAGAAACCGTACGCATGTCAGATCCAGGGATGTGCCAAGCGATACACCGACCCAAGTTCCTTGAGAAAACACGTGAAGGCACATTCCTGCAAAGACCAACAGGCCAGGAAAAAGGTAAGTGCCCACCAGGGCCAGTGTGAAATGCATGTGTGCTTCAGATAAATATCACGTGACCACGCTGATACGTAGAAATGCATCCAATATCTAAAGTAAAAATGCTTGTTGCAGCAGCTGATATTGCTTCTATCACTACTTCATGAACTCTATGGTTCATTGGCTTTCTTCACAAGTGATGAAATATATTCACCCATAGCGGAATCATCCTGGTGCTTGGCCTTCCTTTTGTTGTAGGCTTACTTGAAGCACTGGCAGCCATTTTGAAAGCTAGACAAAGTGAAAGAAAACGCAGCTTTGATTGACCAGCCAAGAAAGCTCTGTAATTGTGTGTGACTACTGAACTAAAGAAGTGTTCAATTTTAGAGGCAGTTAGCCACAAAAATAAGTCTATTTGCTGCATCACGATGACCGACAGAACGTGAAGCGATAAGTGTTTACTTTTGAAACTTGCGACCAACGTGCACAGTAATGAGCCCATACAAAATTATTTATGTCTCCGAAGTTTGTGCATGCTAAGTGCATACAGGACATTTTGTATTTTTAAATTTATGAACAATTATTTGCTATAGTGTTATTGAGTCCTGATGGTAGATTGAATGTCAATCGCCCCCTTCTAAGAACTTCCAAAGAAGGAAACCGAAAAAGGGCATTTCCAAACTGTTGAAAGAAAAAGATTACAGTATTAGGCTGCCGAAAAAATGTAGAAAAACGTGTGACGAGTATTAATATTAATAAACAAGCATTGGCATAGCCAATAGGTCTCGCCTTTGGGACCTTATAAGTGTTTAGTTATCCAGCACAATATCCTTGGTGCAACAACATCAAGTGTTGCATGGCTAAACACTTATAAGGTCCCAAAGGCGAGACCTATTGGCTATGCCAATGCTTGTTGTATAAGTCATTGACATTCAAAGCACAGTACCCAGGGATCAAAAAAGACTCGTTTTTGGGAAAATTAGGGTCGGATGTTAGAAAAAAACACGTGGGTGAAGGAAGACTTTCATGTGACAACTGACAGAAGCCATAAGTGTTCTTAAGTACATCCCTTTTTTAATGTTAAGAGAAGCCATGTGGAGAAATAAGTGCGAGAAAATTCAGAACAGATTAGAAAAAGCTTTAAAAAACTATTCTTCGCCTTTCCAGTCAAGACTACTCCAGAGTTGGTGATGAAAGGACGATTTACTGCCAATCACATCAGCAATGGTTTAATTGTAAAGTTCAGTATAGCCTCCTGGAGCATGCTGTTCCAGTCCCAGCATGTGGCGCGCGGGACATGTTCATCAAATTAAACCCTGAAATTAAACACTGCTCCAAGTTACTTGGGTGGGGGTTGTCCTGGCATAAAAGAATGAGACTAAAAGTACAGAGAACCGCGCTCGAGTGTCATCTGCAAAAGCAGAGGTAGAGTCTGAATCCCAGTAACTTGAGGTAATATAAAAGAAAGATGGGAAGAAGAAACCGTACAAACCAGGTCCGGTTTGCTGTTTGTGAACGGCTTCACTGCGCTTGAGAGGTTACGAGTCAAAGCTGTGCTGTTTACACTTGCTTTTAACCCCAGTCGAAGGTCGCACATACGTCAGCCTCAGTCTACAGAACAGGACAGCTGGGTGCTGTCACCTTACTCGGAGCTGCAGAGCTAGTTACTGCCACGTTGACGTCGTCCGTGGTTTTAGTTGGTAGTTCTTGTAATGGGTGACTGCACTGCCACGACATGGTGACAACTGAACATACCTTGTAGAACTAGCTCCGAGTTCAGTTTCCTTGCCTTCGCCGGAGCACCTAGTGCTGAAAAGCCCCTGCAGGCTCTTTTCTCACTGCAACACGCATTCTGTGAAGGCAGAGGGCAGCTCGGGTTACAAGCTGCCTTTGAAGAACTTCACACCAGGCAGCTGAAATATGTGCGGATTACCTGCATGGGTGCTATTTTAAATCGGGCAGCGCTGGGAGGAGGCTGGGCTACCATGCCAGCATTCCGACTCACGAGCAGATGGTCCTGTTTAAGACGTGCGGAAGCACGAGATGAGCGGCGGGGTGTGGCTGAGGAGAGCAAAGGAATGGTGGGAGGGAATTCAGATCCTGCTTAAAATAAACAAGTTGGGTGAACAAGTTTAAAATAAACGAGTGGTGCGCGCGCTTGCGAGCAGCAGGCGTGACCACACGCTCGTGCACCATGGCCTTTGCTTGCGCGTAACCGCAGGGAAAGGCCATGACGCACTGAGCGTGTGGTCAGCTTTTCAAACCCCCTAACATAAAGTCTTGCCAGTGCAGCGCTTGCGCGCTACTCGAGGCTCGACCTAAAAAGGACTTATCTCAGAAGTCATGTAGCACATTTACTGACCTACAAAGACTGAAAACGGGTACCCGAGGTGAAATGTATGGTAGACAAGCTTAAAAGAAATTAAGTTTGTCATCATAGTTAATGGGAATAAAGCCGTACCTCTCCAATGATCTTTTTTTGTGTTGTTCAGATCATTTAGTGTATTGTAGAAATCCCACAATGGCAAATCACAATCCAGGCTAAATGACATTGTTGGCTCATTTGGCCAGTCTAATTACAATGCTTCTGGAATCCACCACCTGCACATTGGTGAAATAATACTCCGGGAACACAACTGCACGTAAAAACTTTCAAAGATATATATTCTACGAAAACAATGGTTCCATCAGAGGAAGTCATACGCCTATTCTCCTTTGGCATCACCAATCATCAAGCACAAGTTATGATTTATAATCATAATAAATAATGTTAGTTATATTGAACCAAATCCCAAAAATAAATCTCTCAATGATTATGTCACGGGTGCTTCAGTGAATGGCGCAGTGAACATGACCCAAGTAAATAATGGTGCGCTAAGTGTTGTCATGAAAAAAACACCATCTGATCTATTCAGCTCCAAGGCCCGAATATCAACACCTATTGCTAGATGGTGGGTCATATTTAGAAACTATTAATGAATTCCCTGTGTTCCATGCACCCTTTAAAACAAGGTGGATGTAAATCTGAGGCCAATCAATCCGTAAAACTCTAAATAATTGATTCAGCTTCTTTTTGACAGTCGTTGCTACCAATCAGTCCTGATGAAGACCCTGTACATATAATATTTAGGGGTTGAAACATAGACGCTCTAACACGTAGACTGTCATTAATTGCTATTAAAATTGTACTCCAAATTTGAGTGAACATTGCAAAATTGATTGTGAATACATCTACATTGTTTTGGTTCTGTTGTTTCACTGCACCAGTCACTGGAGCACCTGTCATATAAACATTGAGAGATTTGTGTTTTGGATTTGGTTCAATATAACTAAAATTGTTAAATTTGATTATAAATCATAACTTGTGCATGATGATTGATGATGCCAAGGGAGCATAGGCTTAGGACTTCCTTCAAGGGAACTACTGTTTTCTTAGAGTATTGATTACCAAGGTTCCCAGGAATACAGGGTTGGCCCAGATATTTTTCTAGGACTGAGAGGTAGATAGGCAAATGAGCTTACTCAAGAGGCACCTTTCCGGAGCTCTAGACTTAGTTCACGTTTATACTGTCAGTATGGCTCCCTGAGCAGCTGGCTTTCTTTCAGAATGTGGACCCATCTGATGAGGCACCAGAGATGGAGTGCAGAACATTTCCTATTATATGGTGCTTTAGAATTTGAAAATAATGGCGCACTGCTCCCACTAATTGTCACAGTTCATGTATATATTTATTTATGTATTTATTTATTTGTTTATTTATTTGTTTGTTTATTTATTTGTGTATTTACTTAGCGAAAACTGTGCATATGATAATGTGGAAACCTCGGGGCACATTGGGTAGCGGAAACAGGTAGGTAAGAATAGGTTCATAGCCCTGATGTTAGAGGGACTGTCAGTTCATAGCATGATCCTTCCACTAAAATGCAGAGATTTGAAGATGAAGGATTGGGTGAGTTATTGATGTCAATGAGTTGTTGAAGGCTGAAGTTTGTCTTAGGAATCTGACCAGCTTTATAACTTGGATCAGTGGAGATGGGCATATGGATTATCTAAGGAGGCAGACATCCATAAGTCATTTTGACAAAATGTTTAATGGGTTTCTGTGTCTAAATTTTAGAAAATCAGTTTTAAGTCTCAGGTGGATTGGCAAAGAGTTCCATGGGATGGACTCAAGGACTTGACGGATTCTTCCACTGGACTTATTGAAATTTTTTCAGTCAAATGGGTGATAGATTTTGATTAGCAGACAGTAGGCTTCACGATAGGAGGGCATGAAGTGATCAATTTGGAGAGATAGTACAGCAAACAGCTTTATGAATGAAGTAAGGGGTTTTGAAGCTTGATCTTTTTTCAATAGGAAGCCAATGAAGGGATTTCAAAGCTAGCGAAATGCGGTTGTGGCCTTTTGGGCCAAACAGAAGGTAGGTGAGCAGCCTCGTTCTAAGTACTGCAGTTTTGCAATTGATTTTTTGGGGAGGCCATTGTAAAGAAAACTGCAGCAATCAAGAGAAGTTATGACCGCAATAAGGATTAGAGAGGGTTTCTGAGGTAAGTGGAGGAATGGAAGGATGTCACGAGACTTGCAAAATGTTGTCATTACTAATTGGAGAACTGGACCTGCCAGGAGTGCAGCGTTGATACAAGCATGGGAGAACACATGAAGAAAAGTTGGAGGGCAGTGGTTCAATTATGACTGTCAGTGATACCTTGCTGGGTGCTATGGTAAAGAAGTAGCTAGATGGGAGAGTCTTACACCAGGGTACAGAAGGCATGGAGTATTTCAGCAGAATGAAACTGGGCAATTAATGTTGACTGAAAATGAGGAGAGAAAAAAATATGGTTTCACAGCAAAAGCATTTCACATTGTTGCTACCACTTACATTTTGAAATAAAGGCAGGCTTTTTGAAACAGGTGTTTAAGCCCAAACTATGTTCTGATTCCTGGGCGGTGTACCCTCAAGCTCTAAGAGAAATTGAAGGAGAAAGTGTGCTGCTATTTGGTCACAGATGTCAGAAATACATTTTGGAATGCTTTAAATGCTTGCAAGAGAAATTTGATAAAACTCTAGTGGACATTGGAAGCATGAAGTGAGTACCACAGATGCAAAGCTGCTTCTGAAGGAGACTTCAGCTATAGTGACCCAAAGAAATGAAGGAATCTCTTTCAAGTAGAAAGCAGATGAGTTGGAGGATACTACTTCCTAGGTATCTGATCTGTCATTGACTTCTATGAACATAGAGCATTAGGTGGAAGAGAACTCTTCCAGTACAAAAACTATGCTTTAGACTTTTCTTATAGTGCAGTACACATGCAAATTTGGAAAAATAAGGAGAAATCAAAATAATTCTCCTATTTATGCCTTCCTTGAGGAAGGCAAATCCCTGTTTACAAATGTTAGTGGATAGGGATTCCAGTCAAACCCCATGGGTGGTTGCGCGGAAATGACCATATGCCACCCAAGGAATGCCACATGATGTAAAGTAGAGCAAAATAGTACATAGAGCAACTTTGAATTACTTTGGGGATCTTTCAAACCAACACAAATCCAGGTTTGTGTTGGATAGTAAACCCCACTACAACTGCTTGTGCTGGGTTTGCATCACTTTTGTGATGCAAACCCAGCACAAAGCATTAATAGATCTGGGCCAGTATGAATACCTAACTTGGCTCCATGTTCTGATTTTAAGCCTTTATCTGTCCAATTCTTTTATATGCTTCCATGGGACAAATAGTAATTATTATTAACAATTTTTTATATATTGTGTGAATTTTTAATTTGCTTCATGAACTAGAGGAAAGAGTGAGGAAGAGAATGTGAAATCATTATCAAACGTAGGGAAATGCAAGAAAGGAAGTAGTGTTTGTTAAATTCATCCCCATCAGTAAATAGTCTATTTGTTTTCTATTTTTGGATGTTTTTACATAATTATTAGAAAAGAAAAAATAAATTAAAACACCCAGAGACATAATATGATTTTTAAATATGCCTTTACTTAACAAGCATTGATAAAGCCAGTCATATTAAGTTGTATTTAATGACAATGTTTTTAAAAAGCATCACTAACACAAGTAGTTGCAGCATGGTCTACGGCAGTACAAGATTCTTTATAACAGATGACGGCAACAACAGCACAAGGTACAGACACACAAATATACACAAATATACACCAGGCACAAAAGTAGCAGCAGTGAATACTTCCTCTTACACATAACCCACATACAAATTATGCTACAGCAGCACCAGGTCTTTGTTTACATACAGAGAAGGATATTACAGACAGCAGCAGTGCCTGATCCCTCACACACCAAGAACAATTGCAGCTGCAAGACAATCTTCTCTTACAAGCACAGGACAGTAATAGCAGAGGCAGCAGCAGTGCCATGCACCACACTCACAGTATGGAAGTGTGGTGATATGCATGTGACATTGCATTAGTGTCCATCTTTGCATTTATGTGTGTGAGCTTGTGTGTGTAGTGTGCGTTTGTGAAAGTGTGGGGGTGACTGATGTGTCTCATGGTGTGGTGTGTGTTTTGTTGTGATCATGTGATGACGTGTGCATGTGAAACGTGTGATGTGATGAGCTGAGTTTGTGATGGTTTGTTGGTGTTTGTGTGATGGTGTATGTGGTGTGTGTGTGTGTGTGTTTGTGTGATGATGTGGTGTGAGGCAGTATGTATTAGTGATTATGTGTGTGTCTCTGAGATAGTGAATGTGTATGGTGGAGTAGTGGCGAGTTTTGGTCTTTTGGTGTGTGCTAGTATGACAATATGGTTGTTATAATCTGATCTGTGTGAGATGATGTGGCTGATAATGTTTTGTTGTGATACAGTGTGTGTTATGGTACATGTGTGTAATGCTGTAGTGGTGTATGTTCTGATGGCTTGTGTAGGTCAGATGTGCATGTTTGGTATTATGGTGTGAATGTGGGAGAGAGAGTGTGCTTGTTAGCATAATGGTGAGTGAAAGATGAAGTGATTTGTGAGAAATGGTTTCCGCATCTGTGAAATGTTTTTTTTCTTTCTTTGTCCTCATTTGTCAGTTTATGCTAGGGTGTCGACGAAGGTCTTATCGACCATGGCAAGGAGTACCCGGTCTCTCCACAAGGGAGGGATATAATAAACATTCTGGGCCAGTCATCAGACCTCCTGCCCAGTCGAAAGAACTGACTCCTCTGTACAGGTGCAAGTAGATGACCACAGAAAACCAATGCAACCTGTATAGCATATTGCTAATCATTGGACCGTAGGTTTTCTCAACGTCAACGCAAGGAGACAAGAGAAAGAAGAGGAAAGAAAAAAACAATGCGAGGGGAGTATTTCAAAGCTAGGGGATTGAATTAATCGCGTGTGACTTAAACCAGTCATCCCACAGTTCCAAAACTTTTGTTCTCTTGACCGGCTTAATAGCCTGGTCGAGAGTCGCTATTTTTTGTACTGATCGGATCCATTCTGCCTCTATGGGGGGGCAGGGAAGGATCCACTTAATGCACAACTCCCTGCGTGCAAGGCGAATTAAAACAAAAATTAGGGCTTTGTGAGTTTTAAGAAGACCCGTTTTCCTCCCCTCCCGAAACCACCCCAAAAATTACCAGAGCCAAGCTCACCTTAAAATCTCGACCCAGGATTCCCGAGATGGTCTCACCAACTTTATGCCAAAAGATCTGGATTGAGGGGCACTGCCAGAACATATGAACATTATTCGCATTTTCCTCTTCACACTTGGGACACTTCTTGGTTTCCCATCTTTGATAGTTTCCGTGGTGTCCAGTAGGCCTTATGGACAGTAAAAAGATGGTTCTTCCTCAGTGGAGCAGATTTCACGTATAACCAAAGATAAGACTTAGATACTTGCCATAATAATTCAGGATCCTGGTCTGGCAGTTCCCTCCACCAAATCTCCATCGGCATATTTTGTACTTCTTCCCCGGCCTGAATTAACATCCAGTACCATTCTGCGACTTCTTTCCGCAAAAGGGGTCATGAGGGTATCCTAGCCTCCAGTTCCGGGTTCCTTTTACCATATTTTCCCAAGGTATTTGCCCAACTTGCCAGTTAGTAATATTTAACTTTTGAGACCGAGTCCCTAGAGATCTCCGACAGTCGCTGCCACGAGATTAGCTTAGTGTCTTTTATGAGCTGTCCCCAGTGATAGATACCACACTCTCGCAAAGGGATTGCAAGTGAGTCCAGAAGGCAGTCGGGGGTACCGGGGGAATCCCAGATGGGAGCAGAGTCGCTATAACATGGTATTTGCAAAGAAAGTCTTACTTGATACCAGATCTTAACTGCGCCCAGAAGAATCTTTAGCCTGACTTTTTTAAAGTATTTGGGGTGGCTGAATTTGAGGAGGAAAAAATCTGCATGGACTGGGCGGCCTTCAATAAGATCCCTGAAGAACGGGGACAGACAGGAGCTACCCATTAGAAGCTGTCGGAAGTTCTTAAGGTGAAAGGCACGGTAATACTGATAAAGATCAGGGGTAGCAATACCACCGTGATCCTTCTTTCTTTGCAGCTTCTTCCAGGAGATTCTAGGATTTTTATTTCCCCAAATGAAGCTAGTAAACTCCCTTGCACTTTCTTGAACCAAACTTTCTTAAATTCTAGTGAGATGGCGTTAAACAGAAAAGTGAACTTCGGAAGGATCGACATTTTCAAAAGGTTAGATCTACCTAGGAACGACAGTGGAAGTGCTCCCCAAGCCTGCAGCTGCTTTTTAACACCCGTGACTAACTTATCGAAGATCACCTGAGCTAGCTTCTCCAAGTTGTGTACCACTTGGACTCCCAAATATTTTATTTCTTGTCTTGCTAAATTGCTCTTGTGAAGGGTATTCCACTGCATCAACTCTGTTTTTTGTTGGTTAATGGAGTACCCAGATACCTTTCCAAATCTTCCCAATGTCTCCCAAATTGCCGAAAGAGAGTTGGATAAATCTCCAGTAAAATTCATCAGGTCATCCACGTACAACCCAATTTTTTTTGACCAGCCATTACAGACAAAAGGATAGATGTTCCGGCATGCCCTTAGTTTGCAGGCCAATGGCTTAATATAGATGTTAAACAGGAGGGGAGAGAGGGGGCATCCCTGTCTGGTCCCCCTACCAATATTTATTGATTTAGTAAGGTTCCCATTAGCCAAGACCTTCGGCGATGGATTTTTATATAATGCCTTAACTGCTGCCAAGAAAACTTCTCCTAGGTTGAAACGTTCAATCATCTTATACAGGAACAGCCAACTGACCCTATCGAAGGCCTTGGCAGCATCAAAGGTCATCACTGTCAATGGGTTCCCATATTCCCTCGCCAGGTCGATTGTACCTATTAATTTGTGAGTTAACTCATGGAGCTGCCTCCCCTTCATAAAGCCTTTTTGGTCAGTGTGAATTAGGGATCCCACCACCTTATCCAGCCGTTTTGTTAAAATCTGAGTGTATATTTTATAGTCACTGTTAAGGAGGGAGATGGGTCTGTAGGATTCGCAGGCCCTCGGATTCTTATTTTGTTTTAGAAGTGTAGTTATGGTGGCAACGTCCCAAGACGACTGGAGATTCTGTCTGCAGATAAAAGCAGAATTAAAGAGCTGTAATAGTATTGGGGCAAGCTCGTCCCTCAATATGGTATAAATCTCATTTGGGAGGGAATCTGTGCCGGCAGCTTTCCCTTTTATTAGACCCCTGATAATTTGGAGAGTTTCCTCAAGACTAATGGGGCTATTTAGATTTGTCTTTCTCCGTCCCCTGCAGGGATGGAAGCTCCAAGTCCTGAAGAAAGTCCTCGATTTGTTCTTCACCCACCCTCACATCCTCTGTATAAAGGTCTTGGAAAAACTGAGCAGATGCATTCTTAATCTCACTGTCATCGGAGATTATGCCACCTGAGTTTTGACACCTAAGATCTTTAATTTGATTCCTTGTTTAATTGGCCTTGGTCTTCCAAGCAAGCAATTTGCCGCAGCCCTCCCCATATTCGTGGTGCGACAACCTGCTAGACTCCCATTTCCTCCTAATGATTACTTCAAGATAATCTGCAAGCTCCGATTTTGCTAATTGCTACTTTTGCTTGCTTTGTGACACATTTGGACTTTTGAGGCTTTGTTTGAGTTCCGACTGGTAGATATGTACTGTGGCTCCAAGCTTTTTAATATCATCCCTAACTTTCCTATTTTGTGCAACGGACAGGTCGGGTAGAATGCCTCTTAAGAAGGCCTTATATGTATCCCATACGATATGGAGGGGAGTTGAATCTAAGTTAGAGAGAAAAAAATCATTTGTGGCAGTTTTCAGTTTCTCCACTACCTGAGGCTCTAGAAGCAGAGAACGATTTAAAGTCCACCTGCGGGAGAGAGGCCTGTTCTTAAGAGTAATCTCTAAAATAACTGCGGAGTGGTCGGAAAGATGTTCCAGGGCGTGGGAGACTTTAGTAGTGTTTTTACTAATGAATGAGTCTACCAGGAAGAAATCAATGCTAGATCGGTGGCCGCATTTTTTATTATGAAAGGTAAATTTTCCCCCTACCGTCCCTGCCTTGTCTCCCATCAGCCTCCAAATATCTACGAGGCCGATGTCCGCCATCAGTTGTTTCAAGGTAGTTCTCATATTGAGGGTCGCAACAGCTGCCCTCTTAGAGGTTGTGTCTTGAGATGGATCTATAACTACATTAAAATCCCCACCCAATATTATAGGGTTGTTGATATCAACCAAATGGAGGAGTAGAGTACGTAAAGAAGTAGGATAGTCCAAATTAAGGCCGTAATACCCCACAAAAGTCAGCCAGGATCCCTAGAATTTAGCCCTAGCTATTGCCCATCTACCAAGGGGGTCAACCATGCAGTCCCCTAAGGTAGCTTGGATAGTTTTTTTTAAAAGAAGTGCGACTCCCTTCGCTGTACATGCTTGAGTGGTACACACACAATGGTCAACCCACTTTTGCCCTTTAAGTATCTCAGCCCAGTCCTCTTTAGATAAGTGGGACTCTTGTATTAAAAACACCTCGCTGTCTGAGAGTCTCAAGTACTCTAAGATTTTTTTCCTCCTAGGAACAACTCTGAGGCCATTGACGTTCCAAGATAGGATTTTGAATTGCATAGACCTCTCTGGGTTTGTCATAGAGAGGATAAGTAAATATACAATAACCCAATTTACCTGGGTCGGCTGTGTCTGTCTGGGAGCCTAAAACTTTACCACGGTCCGTTTGAGCCAAATTAACAAATGAGGATTTTTGTTTTTTTAAACCCATATGCTCCCCCACGCGGTGAAGAGATAAAAAAAAACTTTTTTTGTGTTTCCTTTTTGCTAGTGACCCCAACCTCTCACCCTTCCCACCCAAGGGAACCATACCAAAAATCCAGAGGTACTCCGAATGAGTACCTCTATTTTGAGCTCACTCGCTTCGTCATGGCACTAGCAAGTTATATTGAATGTGCTTTAATCTGCTCTATCAAGCTACTAGCTTCTTTGAGGTCTCTAATGTTGTGCATTTTATTCTTCCACATCACCTTTAGGGAAGCGGGGAACCGGAGGTTGGCAGTAGCCCCCAGCCCTCTCAGCTCTTGAATGAACCTCCCTAACTCCCATTGTCTATCCTTTTACTAAGAGACCAGGGAAAAAAAACCAGAGGAGAATTCTAGTAAATTTTAAGACATACTCCATTAAGGAGAGAATCCTCGCCGGGGCCCTTAAAGCAGGAACATACAAGAAAGGTGAGTGGTCTTTCCGCATCAGATCAGACATCTCACGTGCTACACATCTGTGAAATGGTTTGTGTTTGATGTGCATGTGATGGGTCTATGTGTGTGTGTGTATGTGCGTGTGTGTGAGAGAGAGAAAGAGGGAGAGAAAGAGGTGGTGTGTTAATGCATTGATGGTGTGTTTGGTGTGATGGTATGTCTCATGGTGTGACCATGAAGATGTGTGCTATGCTGTCATTGAGTGTTTGCGATCATATGTGTGTGTGATGGGTGTGCATGTGTGTGCATGTAGAGTGGTCCTTTGTTAGGGTGTGATGGTTTCTCTCATAGTATGTGTTGATGTTGTGATATGGTAGTACGTGCATGTACACATGAGTGACTCTGATGCTGTGAGTGTGCAATGGTTTTATGATGTGAGTGATGGTGTGTTGGTATGATGGTGCATGCGCAATAGTGTGTGAGATGCTGTGTGATGGACAGCATTTGTGTGTGTGTTACAGAGGGAGAGATGATGCATGTATGTAATAGTGCATTGGTGTGTGTTGGTATTTATGATTATTTGTGTTAGTATGATGTGTGTAGCATCATACTTTGTGTGAAATGGTGCTTGTGATGATGCTTTTGTTTTGATAGAGAATGTGTGTTTGTGATGGTGTATGTGTGGCATGGTGTTGTGGTGTGGCTTGGTCTGATGGTGGGTGTTGGTGTGAAGGAGGTGTGTATGTATTGATGTGATGATGTGTATTTTGATATTGGTGGTGTGTGCAAGAGGAAACAAGCTTGTTAGTTTCATGGTGCATGTGAGAGATTGCGTGAAGTGTAAGAGATGGTTTAAATAAGAAATGGTGTGTGTTTGTGTTTGCATGATGTGTGTTTGCTAGATCCTTGTGTATGTCTGAGTAAAAGGGTGTATGTGATGGTTCATATTGGTGTAATGGTGTCTATGTGTGATGATGTCATGAAGACGTGCGGACTATGCTATCATTGGGTTTCTGTGATCATATGTATGAGTGATGCTCTGTGTGGTGGTGTATGTAATGGTGTGTGTGTGAGATAGTATGTGTGTGTGCAATAATCAGTGCTTAATTTATAATTGAATGAGTGCTGGTGCCCAAAACTCTGCTCTGAAATCTGTGGATGGTGCAATGAAATGTTGGAGCACTGAATACCAAGGATGCATGGTCCTGAATTCACCTCATGTCTCTTCAATTAACTTTCAGATACTCCCTGCCCCTTTATCTCACTCTTAAAGGCTCCTGCTGTCTCCCTTTATGATGGGTTTTCCATCTTTCTCTTCCTCCGTCTTTCTGCTTCGTTTTCCATTTCTTGCTCCCTGTAAATGTAAGATGCAGAAATAAGTGCCGGTCCCCAAAAATATGTGCCGATGGCCCACACCGGAAACCGCCAGCTCAAATTTAGCACTGGCTATAACAGTTGTGGTGGTATGTGGGGGTGATGATACATTCGTGAGCATTTGATGAGCGATTATGTGTGATGCTTCCTCTATCTGAGTTTTTAGATTCGCTGCATTGTGCAATAGTCTTGATGCAAATCAATGCATCACTGTCTACCTAACCAGGAATGTATTACTTTGCCCTCAAGCAGTCACCCATGGAAATTGGCACCCTTCTGTAGAGCATAATCCCTTTGGCAAAGTAATTTGTTACAAGCCAGACCAATTGATATACACTAATTTGCATGAAGACAATCACAAAATGGCCACAATCTTCTCCAGAAAGGCTTGTAGTGATAAGACCGATGCAGCTCCTCGCTTCTATGCCTCCTCCACCATCTTGTTGAAACATCACAGTAAAGTATCAATCCCTAGTGGTTGTCTCACGACATTAATAGGTCAAAATGAAAATACAGCAATAGAAGGCTCTTTTCTCCCTCCAGTTGGCTACATTCACTTTGCCACAATGCTCAACCAATGGCCGTTAATTCTTTGCAGTGACAACTTCTTTAGGCCAGAACAAATAACTGCTTCATTTTAGCTAGCAAAGGGATGTTTTTAAGTTTTGCAAGTCGCTACAACCGTCATGCTCTTGCCATGTATATTCTTCTTCCTTCTCAACCATGCGACCATCAGTCTATGATATTTCAACAAGCAATTTAATGTCTTCTGCAGTTCAGAAAGGAGCTTAAGTCACACCTGTTCCTGCAACACTACATCTCCTAATAACACAGCTAGCAGTGCACCACAACTGGTATTTGAGTCCCAATCAATTTTCAAGATTTTCCAATTCTTCTGTTTATTTTTGCTTGTATGAAAAATCCAATAGTATAGCACAGAGCAGCCAGCACGTTTCGTCCAAAGACTGGACTTCTTTAGGGCGTAATTATGTGTATTGTCATAATCATGAAAAAGCCAATGGCCGTTCACCATCCACTCATCGGCACAGTGAATTTTCCTATGTCCATGGATGGAAAGTGTCCAGATTTAATAAGAACGTTCAGGCCAATCCGCCCCCATATTTGCTGCCGCATTAAGCACCAAGGAGCCGCAAAGGTCCTCCTCTCACATCCCGCTCGATGCTATAATAAAAAACACTACATTTCCACCTGATAGGATTCACCACCCAAGGACATCCTTCTTCAATGTACATAACCCTGACTCATCTCCCAGGGCTCCCATCCTGTTTCAGCGCTCTCTTGCTAACTAGGAAGGCTCATGCTTTTCGAATGCTTATATACAAATGCATACATACCATTAAGTGCAAAAACATATAACACATATCATAATAGCTACGTTTCATTCACAGTGCTGTGCACATGATGTTGAAATTTTATTTGGACACTATCATTTAGGAAATTAAAACGAATTATTACTCCTCTAAAAAAAGTGATTTTGCAACAATATTCTGAAATTTCAAATAGGCTAAACACAATTGTTAAAGTGGTAATGATTTTACATGCTTGTGACCATGATGATAAAGATTGCTTTTATTGATTCACATTGTTTCGGATTAGGTGTTTTATAATTTTTTACCACGGTCTATTTTTTAATGAGAGCTCCCTCCCCAATACAACACGTAGTATTCCTTTAGTTACCTAGTTTTTGTTAATCCACTAATACGCCCGTATCACTGACAGTCTTGTTTTCCTTTTTTCACTACCAATGTTATTCACCCTCATCCTCCATTAACACCTTTTGCAATAATTCAGCATGAAAAAAACATATTTGCGTTTTCCTCGAGGAGTTCTTCATAGTATTTTTCGCTCAAAATGTCACATCACATTTTTTTTTTATTAACTCTGTTTTCTATGTTATTGCATTCGATATTTCTTTCAGCATATTGACTGGGGACCGTAGGAACGTGCTTATTTTACTTATGTAAGTTTTTTGTTTCAGAGCTCTGCGACTTTGCAGCTACTGCAGAGCACTTACGGGGGGCTGGGGAGTGTAGGTGATAACTTGTTGAGTACAGGCATGTCTTTTAATCTCACGGGTACCTTTAGTCATTCCGAGGCGTTTTAAACAGACATCACTTCAGATCCGGCTTAGCACTTCTGAAAACGTAGCATGCATGCTTGTGTCTGGGGAATACATAGCAAGTAGTAATGCTCTTATGCTGCACGTGCAGGATCCTAAAGAGATGAGGGGGTGAAACTGGAAAAAGCATGAACTCGGCGCAGCAGGAAGGGACGATTTGTCTTTAACGTGCCTTAGAGCCGTCCACTTTGGAAAATAAAGTTATTCGTTTTATTGTTGGTAGACCGTAGCTGCTTATACGTTCTTTGTGATAGTTAACTTACAGCCTTCCCTCCTATGTGATATGTTTCCTGGTAGTACTGATACACACTGTATGATATGATAAACATTGTACGCTCAGACTAGAAGTATTTATGGCTTTAATTAAAGCCTAAAATTGGCACAGGGTCAAAAAGCGCCCTTTGCAGAATTGTGAATTCATCAGAAACAGCCATAAAAATTCCAAAGTGGTAAAGCTGCAGAGATGTTAATACCTGCAACCCTGGGGAACCCAGGAGCTGAAAGGGTTGTCACACTCTATTAGTCACGGATTTGTTTAATAGGGTCTCCATCTAATCTCCTTTTAAAAGTACCCCAAGACACTCAAGGGCAATATGTTATTTCCGAAATTTCTGGCTCCATTTAGTTTTCATTGGCTCGGTTGCTATTGGTGGAAGTCTATAACTAAAGTAATATCAAAGGAGTGATACCATCTCCTCTCTCCATGAGATTTTGGGGGCTCTTTTGATGGATATAGCCAGGGTCGTTTCCCCGGTGGGCCCATTTTTGTTACCGGGGGCAGCGCTGCAAAATCGGCCCCCAGCAACAACAGTGGCACAAAGCTTTCCTTCCGCTAGCACCCCCCGCTACCCCCCCCGCCCCCCCGGGGCCGGCCGAGCTCTTTGCCAGGGTCGGTTTTAGTTCCCAGTCCGGCCCTGGATATAGCCCAAAGATCCCTCAGGAAGCCACTCCCAACCCTCTGTTGCAGTTTGTAGCACATGTGGTGAAGGGAAAAGGAGAATGGAAAATCAAGTTAAGAAAATATAAATAGGAATATGGATTTAGATATTCTCCATCTGTCACCCATCAAGCCTTAAAAATGGTACCATTGCATAATTCCCGAAGTATACCTGCTCATGGCCTTTTATAACATATGAATTGATTGGTGTCCATGCAGCAGAATTCATCAAAGAGAAAAATATAATCCCAAACAAAGCAGGAGGGTGCGGCCTTCCATATAGGGTATCAGAATTTGGGGTGGGAGTAACTAGCGTAAATCGCTGTAGCGTAATCATGCAGAATTAACCAAAAATTCCATGAGATTACGCAGAATTATGCGAGAAGAGTGATTCTGCATTGCGCGCTATTTTCTTAGCACAACAAATGCTCTCATGCGTCCAAAATTGTTGGAAGGATCCATTATGCGCTAAGAATTTGCTCTAAATGCAACAGAACATGAATAGTGTGCAGCTGCTCGTGCTCACTAAATGTGCATTATGGGTAGGATTTCCCCCCAATTTACTCCTGGCATTGAGTACTATTTTCTTAGTGCAAAATGCACCCTTGTGTAGAAAATGGACGAGAGGATGCATTTTGTGATAAGAAATAGCACTAAATGCAACTGAACACGAATAGCGAGCATGAGCAGCCGCTCACACTTGCTAAATGTGCTCTTGTTGTAGGATTTTCTCCCCCAAATTACTCTTGGTTACGTGAGATTGTGTTAATATGTTATTATCCGTAATTTTGTGTCAAAGCGTAACGTGAAATTAGCGAAATAACTCAGATTACACCTGTGTAATTGAAATTCCACTCAGGCCTTATCAGGACCCACTGGTGGGCTGGGGTACAGGGTAAGGGTTGGTGGCGGTAAAACTTTCACCACCCTAGTCAGGTGAATTCTGAAACTTTGCCTCAGAGAACCCAACAAAGTTTTCGTATATTTGGTGAAAGTGATGTTTCCCTTCCCTAAGCCTGCATAGCTGGGCTATTTACCAGGTGCAGAGTGGGCCCTTACGGGAATGGACAGTCATCCTCCCTCTCTAAGAATCGCTGGAATAGGCATTCACGATAGGTAAGGAATATAGCACGTGAAGGGGGTCTACGGAAAGGGCATCTCTGGAAACAATATGAAGAAGCAGTGGACGAAGCACAGAAAAGGGATCTTGATGGGAAGAAATGGAGGCTAACAATGCAGGGGATTGTGGAGGGGCAGTTGGTGGGAATTGGCACATTCTAGTGGTCTTGGCTCTCATGGAGCATGGCTACCAAGCAGCACCAGTTGACCCACTGACCCTCACGCCAACATAACAATTAACCGCCTCTGCGACGTGCCTGTGATGCTGACCCTTGTTTGTGTGGGAGAATTGCACAATTTTCAATTAGGCACTTATGTGATTTGCAGCTTCAGAGAAAAAATACCACTGAATACACTGTCATACCCGTTGGCACTGTGATATTTCACGAGGTTCTTTTCAGAACTGCCTCTAACACCTATGTCATTTTCGTCAAATTTTTTAAACAATTGTGCTTAAAAATATATCTTTTGAGCCCATTTTTAAAGATAATTGTTAGGGATCGACCAAACTGTGCTTGGTTATTTGCCTTGCAATTTCAATTAATATGAGGTTTTATTTCCCTGCATTTGCTATCCTGTCATTTTTTGCCTCTCTGGGATTGATGCAGGCATTGTTCTTCATAACGGACTTTAAATCTATTATATACATTTTGGAAAAATATAGATATACAACTAAACCCCCATAAATTTTGCAGAAGCACATCTTATATGGTTCAGATGTTGTACTATCAATTAGTGCCTTCTGAAATATACCTTTTTCCCTTGATTTTTATATTTGTGTAAACATTTAATCTCGTACGGCCATTTGCTATACTTCGAATATGGCATGGTTACCTGTAGAAATTTACCGCCTTACGGTAGCAGATAAACAGTCTTCAGCACTAATCCTGCATGCAACCAATAAGTATTGATCCAGTCACCTATGGGAGTTTCAGGGGCCCACAGTGAAGCCTGAAGTGTACCCCCATTGTGCTTCCTTTGCTAAAGGGTGACATGCCTTATTTCATCTATCTAGTTTTCACACTGAAAGGATGCTAAGAGCATTGTGGAAACTATGGAACACCACCCTTTAGGAGACTCTTGAAGGAACTCAGTAACTTGGTCTCCCTACCTGGTGATAGGAGCCAAGTGGATGTATATATCTCCACTGCCACGAACCTCTCCCTGAGACTTTGAAGTAAGACCCTGGCTGTTCAAAATCCTTTTTACGCTTTCTGCTACATGTGGACTAAGCCTATCCCAGGGCCTCCCAGTGCAATGATTGCTTTCAGGATTCTCTTTCTAAGAGATGGACCAATCCTTTCTGTGCCATCAACATTTTTCATGACCTACTTTTAATAGCCCCCACAGCCACCACCCATGACAAAAGACACCACCTACACCTCATCATCCCCAAGATCATCACGCCCACGCTTCTGAGCCCCACCCTCTTTCTTGGTCTAACCTTCCAATCAACATATCCCACCCACACTTCCTTTTTTTCAGCCAAAAAAGGAAATTTAAAATCACAACAACCACCTCCTAGCACATCTTCATATGCAAATCAGTCTAATCATATCTCAACAACATTCTCTCCTACACCACCCACACTATTATTCCTCTCCATTTTATCTGACAGAGACTTTAAAAGGGCTTCTCTCTCCATCCCAGCATCACATACCACTAGTGGTATAATGCAGTATTTAGTGAGGGCCCCATAAAATATCACAAATGCAGGGCCTAATTTGAACTGGTGGTCGCCGTTGGGGCTCAGTGGCTCTCATTTTTGGGGACCGGCACATATTTTTCCTCACCAGACCTTGACAGAGAGCAAGAGAGTGAAAAACACACAAAGGAAAAAGAAGGAGGAAGAGAAAGATAGAAACCCCTGACAAAGAAAGACAGCAGGACCCTGCAAAAGTGAGATAAAGGGGAGTGAATGTTTGGTGGTGGATGAAGGAGGATGACGTTAAATCAAAACTACGCAGCCTTGGTACTCTGCACCCCAACATTCAATAATGCCAAGCGCAGGCTTCTCAGCAAAACTTTGGGCCCAGGCAAAAATTCTGTTACATATTTATGCACTTATGTAAAAATACCTTGTGCTGAGTGTGGCTCTTGGGGTATAGGAAACATATGAACCTTGAAAACGTATCTCGAAAAGGCAGAAGGTGAAACTGCCCTTCTCTCCTCTGTCAAACATTCCTTTCCTTTAGTTAACAATTGGCTTCTTCGATTATCAGGCAAAGATGAGGGGCCGGTATCCCTGCTTAAATCTAATCAGGGCGTGGGGTGGGGTAAATATAAATACAGTTAAAATAAAACAAAACTGCCTGACCTATAGTTCTTTTATCACATAATATACCCGGGGGGTGGGGGGGTGGGGCGGGGGCTTGACCAAATAACTTGACCATGAATCCACATATTTCTTCCATACATTAGATAACAAAATTCATATAAAATAATATACACACGTATCTACTGACTTTTTTGTAAAGTATATCAAATAATTATACACAAAGTTGATACACAGTCATTGAACAACCTAAAAACTCATGCTAGTCGTCATTTAATATCTCATATTAAAAAACGTCAGAATGTGTCCACTTGCTTCCGACCATGATGGATAACGTTTCCGAACAGTTGTAATCCTCTCCACACACAGCCGAGGTCTTCCAGCTGAAATCAGCACGCGGCGCATCTGTAAACACCTGATTTCTTGACTCCCGGTGACCTGCTTGTTCGCACCCTCATTATTCTATTTGAGGCGCATTTAAAATATTTCATTAGTGCACGGAGAGGTGCCTGAAAGGGCCTGGGGTCAGCGAGCCGTGCCCATGGCAACCAGCGCGCCATTCTGCAGAATAACATGCCGCAAAGAGTAAGTGTCTTTAATCCGCAGCGTTAATCCCCTCACTTCCTGTTCTCAAAATGAAATATAAATCAGGCGCCGTGGAGCGCAGCGTTTTTTTTCTGTAAAGGGATGTTGGCGAAAGAGGATTAGTAATGGACAGAAGTGTTTAGGAATGTAATTACACAATTTGTTGTAAAACTTTTGGGAGCCACAAGGGACTGGTTCCTTTCAGCGCGGTCAATGGCTCCAGGAGCAGCTCTGTGAAGGAGAATGCGCTTTGAAAGTGACTCTGTCTGACGTCGCATGGCTGAGTTAGTGGCAGGGGTGCGCGGCACTGGAGGTGGTTTTCAGCCATTAACCTTGGGTTCCGGAGCAGAGTGTTGCCTGGCGTGAAGCGCTTCAACACATTGTCATGAGTAGTACGCGCTACACGAATGCCATTACAGTGCAGTTCTACTTTTCTACCCAAAATAACTAAGTTTCCCATGGTCAAAAGCAAATTACCGCCTGCGTATGCAGTGATTCAAGAACAGAGGCTCCCCCGCTTGAGCCTTCTCAGACTATGTCCTTAGGTCTGGGTCTCTATTTTTTAAAACAATATTTTATTTGTTTTCCTAAAAAATAAAATTAAAATAAAAAGAAGAAAAACAATACACCTTTGACTGGTTGTAGAAGGAACTAGAGTAAAATATATGAGCGATTTCTGTCCAAGCAGGGCAAGTTATACAGAACACATTATTACAATCCCAGGTGGGGCTAACTCTAATGTTACACAATTGCTCAACAGGAATCTATCAAAAATATGAAGGTCTCATATGTGAGAATTATTACCTTGTCAAACAATGGGCAAAAAGGGTCTTTTTTTCGAATTAGAAACAATCTTCACTTCTCTTCAGTGTACCCTGGACAGAGCATGCGTAAGAGGTAGTACTTACACCACTGCTCTCTTGTCAATTCATATTCCTCCTTGAGACTTGCGACTGTCTTGAAACCCTTTCATTGACAAATGCCCCCCAGTTTCAAAATGCTGATCACGTCCCATTTTCTCCTTCCAGTCAATTCACTAACTTCCAGAGAGGCAGGAGGAGCGTCGCCCCCCTGCTCTGTGAGCAGGTCAAAGAGGAAAAAATAAAATGATAATAATGCACTGTTATTATCGTTCTATTTTTCCGTCGTCGCTCAGCTGGTTAGGGGCAGGGCTGGGCTGTCACAGAGGAGCAGGGGGAGGAGTGATGAGCACTCTCTTGAGTGAGCATGATTGTCTTGGGCCGGCCAAACAGTCATGCGCATTTGGCATGTTCTCCACCACATTGCACAGCCTGGGTAGAGAACATGCTGAGCCTCCCAGCCCCTCTCTGAGACCTGAACCAAGGCACTCAGACCAATTACAATGTTGCTATCAGCAGTGTCCTGATTGGCTAGGGGAGTCTGGAAGCATGGTGCTTCCTGTTCCTGCTCCTGGAGTCCTGGAAGCAGGCGAAGAGGACCGAGAGGCGGAGGCTGGAAGGCAGGTAGGTGATTTTTTAATTGTTTCCATTCCTTCCCCCGCAACCCCCCCCCCACCTCCGTTAAGTAGCAGCAGCCACTGCTAACCTCTTTCCAAACTGCACAGTCCAGCAGCAGGGTTTCACGAGTGATAACCCCCCTTCATCCCACTGGAGCATGAGCCACCCTTCAGGCTTTCAGTACTGCCAGAGTGGGATCAGGCAAAGCCCTAGTAACTTTCCTTGCTGATAATCTTTAATATATTCTGCAGCCCACTGTCTATCTGTCCCAATTTAGAGACACTGTTGTTGGGGGGCAGACGCCCAGTTATTCACCACTATTAGATGGATGCCCAATAATAACTGTGCATACCTGGCAGCGCAAACCCCCATTATTTACCCCCTCTGCGCAATGCTGTCAATGAGATTCCCACTTCCACAATAAGATGCAGAGCTTTGCATCCAGTGTGGAAATAAATCATTTGGGATCCAGATTGGTGCATTCTGTAAAACATACAAACATCTGGGCAGGAAGATGATCCTACAAGAGACACCTTGCCCAGTAAGGACAATGGCAGCCCCCTTCAGTAGACCACATCACCCTTTAAATTTGTCAGAGTTGAGAACATATTTTCTTCAATGAAGACTTCTATACACCTGGTGACACAGAATCCCAAGTATGTAAAAACGCCAAGTAGAAACCCATAGTGGGTAGTCTAAGGCAGCTAGAGACACCCAGATGATAAGAGGAAATATTGTCAATTTTACTCAATTTATTCTGAACCCAGAGTACTGGCCAAATAACAAGAATATACAGATGTCTCTCTAAGGAGTATTCTGGGTACACCAGGTAGAGGAGCAGATCATCAGCATAAATAGAGATTCAGTCTTCCCAGTCGCCGTACCATCTAAGACCCCTTATCAAGGGAGACCCTTTACCCAACATGCGAGTGGTTCAAGCGCATAATCAAATATGATCGAGGACAAGTTATGAAACTCTTTACTCATCTCCATTAGAACGCTTACCTCTCTCCACCTATAAAAATGTTTTTTGAAATTACACTTTCTCCGGAAATGCCTTGATACCCGATATCCTTGTTTTCTATTACTGAAAATAATCTAAACTCTTTTATGCCATTCTTCATAATTTATTGCATAAAATAGTTTTTGGACTTACAATGTAGTAATACTGCAAGCTCTCCTTGCATCCTGCCAATCTGCCTTGAAACGACTTTTTAACTCAAATCATCTGTTATACATTGCGTTATGAACTGTAAATAATTCTGTAAATATGACTGCGAGGCGCTCTGACGTCTGCTCTCGGTGTTGTTCATGCCAATATAAACCTTCAAAACTCAAAATAAATTAAAATAAAATAAGCAAACCTATCTTCTACTCATTTCAGCTCTCCTGTATTTCTCTGACTTCCAAAAGCAGCTGTATTTTCACTCCTTCTCTCTAAAGCAAAGAAATATGCCCAAGTATAGAAGGGCACATTTATCTAACAGTGACACTCCAGTTGTGTCAAGCGGTGGGACTGAATATTTGGACATGTTAATGTGCATACGTGCAATGCGTCCACCGGCTCTACAGAGGTGGTAGGGTATTGAAATGAAGAATGCTACAACATGGGAGAAAATGGGCACTTCTAGCCTTATGTTTCCCAATATATGTCTGGGCAAATCTCATGACGTTTAGTGCTGTGGCTGAAACATCAGAACTCCCTGAATGCAGGGCTGTCTTAACAGCATTACAGGCCCCCGGGCAAAGCAGTGCACTGGGCCCAGCCTACACAACCACTCACAGGAATAAAAATGTTTAACGGAAAATTTGTGTAAAATTCTTGTCTGCATGGGACTCCTATGCTCGTGGGGCCCCTGGGCAACTGCCCAGCGTGCATATGCGTTAAGACGGCACTGCCTGACTGTAACCCTCATGGATGGAACCAAGTGGTACTGATGCACTGAACACATGGTCACCCAATTGACAATAGTACAGCGCTGTTCCAACGCTGTGCTTTCCTTTTGCAAATTATTTTCAGGTGTAATAATTCGCCAATGGCTTCCACATGAAGACTCCACCTCCCAGATTGGGTTGATTTGTTCAAAGAATGCCTAGGACTGGAAGCATGTCATCCCATTGACATAGATGCAGCTGGTAGCCACAATCATGCCTGACAAGGAAACATGGCAGCAGGACAAATCATTATTTGATTTACATATGCCCGTTGATTGACGTTTCAGAAAACAGAATTGGTAAAACAAATCCCTCATTTTCCGGGTTCTCGCTTTCATTGAGCATAAAGAAAAGCGTGACTGTTGCAAGAGCAGTATTTCGCCTGAATTGTCTATGTGTCATGATTTTATGAATCTTTTTATATTGTTTGTTCCTAATGCTTATTTACTTACAGATATTATGCTAGAATCTTTGTATGCTAAACTTAACCAAAGAGTACATAAAAAGTTGATGTCTATTGTCAAGTCCAATGGGGTGTTCTGTATGATATACTTTGGTATAATGTAAACACATACGTGTGGCATAATGAGTCAATAGACCAATTCAAAACTTTTTTTTTAAAGAAGATAAAAATATGGTCATTTTAGGTTTATTCTTGTGATTTGAGTACTTTTCTGACTTTTAGGGATTTATGAAGATTTCCATGAGTACCATTCCTTGTCTGCAGGCCGAAATTAAGAGTGCCTCTAAAATTCTGACACCCGTGCAAACCACTATTTGCACAGGTGTCAGAATTATACCTCCCAAAATTTACCAGGAGAAAAATGCCCAGTACATATTAGGAAATGTGGATTTTGCTGCGATAAGCACCACAATTCACCTGTTATGCCCCATTTTCATAGCGAAATCCGAAAATGCCATTATTAATCTCATCCGATAACGATACACGACTGTTCCCTGAGTATCGTTATTTATAAGGTGAGTTAAATAATGAAGGACTCGTAATTTACATTTTGGAACTGTAGAAGTACACATAGATAATTGTCAGTTACAAAAAGATTTACCCTCTTAAAGGTGGTTTAATTAATTTTAATCACAATTACCTTCCAAAGTACTGAACACATTTACACCAGGTGTCCTTTGTCTAAGTCTTCACCTTGAACAACAATAATTGCTAGTAGACAGAGTGAGAATGTCATTGATCACATGCTCAAATCCAACAATGGACATCTCATCCCTACATTTGCCTGTGCTTGGTCTGAGTTGATGCAGATCAGATAAAGGATAACGCACACATAGAAAGTGTGCTCATAGGACATGCGTGCATTGACAACGAAGTCAAAGTTCAGCATTTTTTCCATTGCATTCATTAGGACTGGTAAGGGTAGAGTTGCATTTCAGAGAACAGGTCCCTTATGGCCACATTGGTGAAATACATTTATCACCCAAGAGATTCGAGCATGATGATCATGTTGGTGTTCACAAGTCCCTGTCCCACAGCTCACGTGCAAATGACCAGCAGTGGTAGGTAGAACACCACTGTTCTTGGAGGTTGGGAGGTCAACAGTGGCTCAACATTTGCACTCACCTTTCTACACCCTCGCCAAACAAAGGTCCTGTTTGTGAATCACAGGGCTGCATGTTGTAATGCTCCTAGAGCAAGGCCGTGGCACACATTCGGCCCAATTAACAAAGGTGAAATTAAACACTTTGTCTATACTTAGACCAAATGTCTAAGCTTACGACTTTGGGAATTCACAAAGAGCAATTACGAGTGCTATCTTTATGTCTGCACTCGGTGTGGAGATCTGCCCCGAGTGCGCACATAAAGATAGTACTCGTAAGTGCCCTTTGTGAATTCCCAAAGTCAAAAACTAAGACGTTTGGTCTAAGTTTAGACTAAACATCTAAGTTTACCTTTGTGAATCGAGCCTATAGTGTGCACCTCCTCTATATATCAGGGACTTTGTATATCAGACCCTCTATTGTCATTGTAAGTGGCAAATTAAGGTGAATGAAATGCATCCCAGAGGGACGCTTAAGGGGACCACAAATAAAACATACACACTGGCGATTGCTAATTGTTACTTTTAATGTTAGCTCTTCTTCCGACTGAAAAAGTGTCGTTGAATTGACAGCTACCTGCACAAGAAGATTGCAATCGCTGGCCATGGACAAGTGAACAAAGCTAAAAAGAAATCTTCATGAATACCTTACATTGGAAATACATCGAAAGCAACACATCTCTTTAGTGATAAAATTCTTAGAAATTACTGTTAGGTGATACACATTGATTTTGACCTGCCTTGTATGAGTTTTGGCAAAGTATCAGCACACCAATTTGAGGAAAATATGATGTAATGGGTGTGCCAATTTAAATGGTATAAAAATAAACTTTTTAAAATTGCTCGGTGCCAGAAGATCATATTGAATTTAACTTTATTTAAAGTAAAACTAGAGAAATATTCCATACAAACCATGTGAGGCGAATCCAGAAATGTTATCTCCCCTTCAGTGACGTCATTCTCTTTTGTGCTCATTAGTGCACTGTCATTATTGCAGTTTGCATAATTTCTGCCTGTGAGAAATTGGCTTGTTGGTTTAGGGGGGTGAAACTCTAGTAAGGCAAAAGCCACAATCCTTATCAGGGTGAACCACAAAAAGTCACCCAATTAACCTGTGCTTAACCCTCTGGTAGCTTGGCACAAAGCAGTCTGGCGTACCTTAGAGGCAATGTGTAAAGCATTTATGCAGCACTAAAACAGTGATAAAATGAAAACACAACCCAATTAAAATCCCACACTAGTTAAAAAAAATAGAGTACATTTTAATAAATTGCTTCACACCAAAATTACAAAAATCCAATCAGTATAACCGGTGTTATGAATTTTAAAGTTTAAAGTGTAAAATAGCACCTAAAAGATCTACGCGCCAACGATGGACATCTAGTCGCATGAGACCAAAACGAATTGGGAGTTTTTCTCTACCAGGACACGTAGAACTTAAAAGTACATGTCCAAATGTTTAAATACAATGCACTCTGCCCTATAGGCTGCTAAGGACCTTCCCTAGGGGTAACTTGTATGCAATAAAGAGGACGTTTTAGGCCTGGCAGGGGGTTTATTTTGCCAAGTTGAATTGGCAGTTTGGCACTGCATACAGGCTGCAATGCCAGGCCTGGGACATCTTTTAAGGGACTACTTAAGTGTGTAGCATTTTAAGTGCTGCAGGCCCACTTGTAGCATTTAATTTAATAGAGCTGGGTAGATGATATACCACTTTACAATGGACTTAGAAGTAAATTAAATATGCCAATCAGCTGTAAGCCAATTTAACCATTTTAGGGAGTGAGTACAAGCACTTTAGCACTGGTAAGTAGTGGTAAATTGCCCAGAGTTCTAAGGCCAACAAATACGAATTCAGCAACACAGGAGGGGAGAAAGCAAACTGTCTGGGGGAAGACCACCCTTAGGCTGCCATGCCTAACACTGCCATTGGCATCAATTAATAATGGCAATTAGGACGTCCTTAGTGTTCCTGGTTTTGCTATTTGGAGGCACTGGGCACATCCGGTAAACCGATGTGCCCTGATTTCAAAGCTGAGGCTTAAAACACTAGCCCACATCTCTTCTTGGCTTGCACGAGTTCTTTACCCATGATGCTTCGTGATTCCCTAGAGGAGGTGAAATAAAGGACACACAGTGATCTTTAGACACGGATCTTAAACAAATTTTATTAGCTAGCAAAAGAAAAATGAACAGCATGGTCTTTATGTCATCTGCCATTCCACAAGGATTTGACATACAATGGTGTTTACACTTTGAACACGTTTTGCAAGATAAACCCATGCTTTGTATAATTTTCTAGTTTCATAGAAACTTTATTTCCCCTCTTGCCGTTAAATCACTGTGGTCGTGATACCTGTCAGATTACATTACCTCACGTCAAACCAGTACAAAACATGCTCCCTGCCAACGATTGTTGTGATAACGCTGCTTGCTGGTCACAGAAAAATACCAGTCTGCTAAGATGTTCAAGACCGACGTGGGCATGTTTGACAAGTTTTCGTGACAAGCTGTTTTGCTTGGGAACCATTCTATAAAAGCAGAAAAATATAGAATTGTGAATGGGCAGGCATCCAAATTGGAGCTATTTTAAACAAACGTCTGCTGAATACATCAGGGAGGTGCATAAAAATGTCAGATTATCCTTAGTCACTGGGAGCCTAATTAAGTAACCCTGCCTCATTGCAGCCCACTATAGTTTCATAAGGTTATGGCGCAGGGCCCTCCCCTTCAACACTGGCAGCTTACAGTGGGGCGAGTGATTACAGTTTTTTTTTGCAATTGTAGATAGAGCAAACTCGGTCCAGGAGCATAGAGTGCTTCTAAATGAGTGCCAGATCACATTTCAATTGCAACTTTGAAATTGCATATCTTCGGTTCCACTGAATGGATTTTTGTTGTTTTGGTCTCAAATAATTTATTAGATTTTAAACTATTTTTTTAATGTGGTGTGTGATTTGTCTTGTGTTGTGTTTTTACTCTATTACTGATTGAAGTACTGCATACATACTTTACACATTGCCTCTAAGTTAAGCTGGGCTGCTTTGTGCCAAACTACCAGAGGGCTAAGCACAGGTTAATTTGGGGTTTGCTTGTGTTTCACCCTGACAGAGATTGTGGCTGCTTCCTGAGCAGGACTTCATCCCCTCAACCAGTAGCCCAATTTCCAACAGAATAAGTTTAGGAATAAAAGTAAAACACTAGCATTTCTATGTACCTTCCATTGGACGTTGACTGTCATCTCCTGTTGTCCAAGCAGGTAAAGCTCAAGTTTGGAGGATAACTTTTGCTTCGTCTTTTGGAAGATTTGGAAACTGAAATATGGAACAAGTAATACATAGTCTTTGACAAGAAAAGAAAAGGAGATTATTTCCCCCCCCAAAATATTGCGATCCTTAAAGGCTCATCAACGTTTGTGGCAAGATAATGAGAAAGAAGCCTTCCGCAGACCTGACGGACCTCAAAAACTTCAGGCCCTTCTCACTGCTTCCTTTTGCTGCCCAAGTCATTGAAAAGGCCGCCAACACCCAGCAAGCACACTTCATAGAAACGAACAGCATCCCAGACACCTCTCAATCCGGATTCCGCAGCAACCACAGCACCGAGACCGCCCTCCTCGCCGCCACCGACAACATCCGCGCCCTCCTCGACCAAGGCCTCACGGCAGCCCTCATCCTCCTGGACCTATCAGCAGCCTTCAACACTGTTTCTCACCCCTCACTAGCCACCAGACTACACGACGCCGGCATCCAAGGAAAAGCCCTAGACTGGATACGATCTTTCCTATCAGGCAGAACACAGAGAATAAGACTCCCGCCCTTCCTCTCAGAACCAACAGAGATCAGATGCGGAGTACCTCAAGGATCCTCCCTCAGCCCCACAGTCTTCAATGTTTACATGGTCCCCCTCGCAACCATCGTCAGAAACCACGGGCTCAACATAGTCTCCTACGCCGATGACACCCAGCTCATCCTCTCCCTCACCAACGAACCCGACATCACCAGGCGCAACTTCCAAGAAGGGATGAAAGCCGTCGCGACCTGGATGAGCAACAGCTGCTTGAAGCTCAACTCAGAGAAAACAGAAGTCCTCATTCTCTGCTCCACCCCCTCCACATGGGACGACACCTGGTGGCTCCCTGCCCTCGGAAATCCACCCACCCCAATGGACCATGCACGCAACCTCGGCATCATACTCGACTCTTCACTCACCATAAATTGCCAGATCAACGCCGTACCCTCCGCATGCTTCAACACCCTCCACATATTTCGCAAGATGTTCAAGTGGACTCCCCCCCCCCGACTCCAGGAAAATCATCACCCACGCACTCATCACCAGCAGACTGCACTACGACAACACCCTCTACTTCCAGAATCAACAAAAAACTTGTCCGCATACTCCAGACCATCCAGAATGCTGCAGACAGACTTATCCTCGACATCCCTCGGCACAACCACATCACCCAACACCTCTGCGACCTCTACTGGCTCCCTATGAAAGAAGAATAACCTTCAAGCTGCTTACACATGCCTTAAAAGCCCTCCACAACACTGGACCCCAATAACTCAATGACCGAATCTCCTTCCACGCCCCCAAGAGAAACCTCCGCTCAGCCGACCTCGCCCTAGCCACCGTCCCTCGTTTCTATAAGACCTGAGCAGGTGGAAGATCCTTCTCCTACCTCGCAGCCAAGACCTGGAACGAACTCCCCTTTCACCTCGGATGGAGCCCGACACTGCACCAATTCAGAAAGGACCTCAAGACCTGGCTCTTCGATTGACCCCAACGGAGCTGCTCATACCCCCCCCCCCCCCAAGCGCCTTGAGACCCTCATGGGTGAGTAGTGCACTCTACAAAACCCTGATTGATTGATTACAAATTTGAAATATTTAATGATTTGCAAGATCTAGCTCTGCAGCAGGCATGCACAGAGAGAAGGCTAAGGGGTTTATTTCAAGTTTGGCTGACAGAGTACTCTGCCGCAGTATCCTATCTGCCAAACTGACGATTCAGAGTCAGGCAGACTTTTCTGTTTTTTGCTGACATTTCCCCATTGGCTCTGCCAGCGGGAACCTTACTCCCCTTGGGCAGTCAGTGCAGGAACTGCCAGAGAAAGTCTGGTGGTTATGAGGAGAAAACAACTGAAAATGCCAACATACTCTGGGAGAAAACTCCCTGGTCATTAGTGTTTTGTTTTACAAAACAAACTCCTGCTTTGGGAGTTTGTGTTTCCAAAACAAAAAATAAATAAAACGTTTGCTGAGCAACTGCATGAAACATGGCAGCTGCTCAGCCAACCTTTAGAGGCGCCAATGCGGTGGCGCACCTTTGAAGGCACAGAAATCTCCACCAGGCCAGCAGAGATCTCTAAATATGGCAGGTGGTAGTCTGCCAGGGTGGCAGTGGTAGTAGCCTCCGCCACCCTGCAGACGGTGGACCACCACCAAACTGCCTCAGTTCGGCCCTATGTTAGTAACAGATTGAGGAACAATGTTGCTGCCAAAATATGACAAAAAATCTCTTTATTCAGACATATTAAGTGAGGACAATACTCATGAAATGTACATATAAAAACAATGTCATATGCTGTATTCCACATCACTCACATCTGCCCCCAAGATCACTCACCCTGCACCTGCAGTACCCACACTTCACTCGCAGTGCATTCCCATTGCAAAACACTGCACTCAGCGGAACTAACAGTAAACGGCCACAAGACTCAATCCACTCCACTGCACTCACACTGCACATAATTGCACTTGTACTGCACTAACTCTCCCATCCCCATCACTCACATTGTACTCAAATGCACTTATACTTCATGCAGTGTGCATTCTTATCCTTTAGTTCCATCACACCATCACATTTTGTCTACATATCACATTCTCTCCTTCCTTTAGTTTTTGGAAAGCCTGTGTCTAAAGAGTGAGGCTAGTCTGACCAGAGCCCGGGGAGATACAATGTATCTCCAGCCCATCTGTTAATGGCACAAATCATTGAAAGGCAGACCCTCTGTGTAAACTGTATCTCTGCTGAGGATTGAATTCTGAAATAAACACACAGGATTTCACAAGCACCAGTGATATTGTGGGGATTACAAATCATTACAGATTTGGAAATGGATTCTCTTTTGCATTCCTTTGGCCTTTTTATTATTTAGGAAATCAGATCCCTGGTTCAGGAGAAGGTTTATCTCAAAAGATGTGTGCAGATAACCAGTGTATTCTTTTCACACAAATCTCTCGAGTTTTTCTTTCAAATAAAACATAAATGCTAGTCAGAAGGATATCTGAAATGTATGTCCGAGCCAGAGATGCACAAATTATGTACAGGAACTAAATTTCCCATTTGCTCTCTAAGAGGTAATACATGTTAGTGGAAAGAGCCCCTGTTCCTGCATATTATGGGATAAGGTGAATATTCAAGAAGTGTTGCTAGTTTGCCTTCACACAAACCATTGAAGGCTTTGGTGCAGTGTATTTGAAGAATTAAGCCAATGGAATCAGTATGGAAGTTTTAGTTACAAAAATCTAATATCAGAGCCTCGTATGCAGGGCTTGCCTTTGATAAACTTTCATTTGGTACTACCCATGGTCAATTATGTTAATAAATATTTATTTTTAAAACTACTAGTACAATTCGCAGTACATCTTGGGCTAGGCATGATGTTTGCACAGATCTTAGTAGTGAGGGCTAAAGAAGGCACCCGCCAGAAGCCATGAGTGTCAAAGCTTCAAATTAAGAGCTGAGAGAAAACTAAAGTGACCGTTTTTTTATATTAAAGTGTGGAGTAGGAAGGTAAAATATTCAACCTACCAAAAGGTTAATAAAATAGACTAATGACGCTCTTCTGGTCTGTAGTATCAGAATGATGAGCACTTATATTTGAGGTTATCTTTAAATACACAAAGAAAGAGAAACTGGAATGGCAGCTGGAACAGGATGTAAATTTCATGAAACTAAATGATTCACCTAGAAAGGCCCTTACTAGATGCACTGTAATGATGGTGAAGCATGTGCTTGGGGAAAGTAAACATAAAGAAACTGTGCCGAATTTTGGAATGAGGCAAAAGGTGGATCTAGATGTGCATGTAACTAATGACTCCAGAGTTGCCAACTAAATAACAAGACAATCTGGAGTCAAAGAGGTGCCAAGATGCGATGATAGAACCTAGTCTGGGTATGGTGCCAAGCTATGGATTTGATGTCACAATTGAAATAAGGGATAACATACACAGGAAAGAATAAAACTATGTAGAGTTTGGAAAATTAGGTGATTTCAGAGAAGACTAAGATGTAAACGGTAATGCGTTCAATAGACAAGAGGAGCAAGATGGAGACATTAAAATACCAATAGGGAATAAACACAGCAAGTGAGTGAACCCAAGGATACTGACAGCATGGAGACTGATGCTTACAGAAGGTCAATGTGACAACTATGTTGCTTTAGGCACTGGGTGCCCTCATCTATCAGGTCACAAGTTATTCTAGAGCTAAATGTCATGACATGAGGCTCAACATGAAGGCTTGTGGCTTAACAAAGAAATATGTTTCTGAACCGGAAGCACAGATGTAGCTGTGAATAGTGCAGCAGGTGTAGGGCACCGAGGCCATGGAATGTGAAGGTTCTACAACATTGCTTTTGTGGCTGTATTTTACTGTGAAACCAGGGGGCTGGGGGGCATTTTAACTTGATTTCACTATGGGCCATGGCATCTTTGCTACACCACTGACTAAAAGGATAGTGACAAATCAGGGTAAGATGTTAACAATACCAGTTTGTGGTGATTGTTCTATACTTACCTGGTGACCCCTGCTATAACATACATACTACTGTAACATATAACAGCAGGGCCCCACAGTCTGACATCTTGGATGGGACAGCTTGTCTCTTTTCACGTCTGATCACGATTCAAAGCATGTAATTTTTAAGGTAACTACACCAATATTGGATTAGCTAAATATGCATCTAATCAAATGTTAGCACACCCATATGTAAACCAGCAGAGTGAAAACATAATACCAACCAGGACCTGCAGAGCTTCAATGGGCAGAGATAAGTGCCATACTAAATGGGCCTGGTGTCCAATGGGATATCTCCAGTGCTTAATTTGTGCCAGTGTTTTCCGGTGCTCTGCACCAACATTTATTTTTAAACACAGGCACTTATTTATGAGAGTACACCACATGGGGCGCTCTCAGACTATGTTTTTTAGCGCAGCAAGAGAGATTAGCAATTCACTGTGGATCCAGCGCTTACTGGGCCCACAAAAATAATTCTATTAACTCTCTAAATTCCCAGCAATTTTTTATTTTCTTTACTCTTTGGTCCTCCAATGACTCTTGTTCATTGCATTGAGGGGTGATGGAAACTAGGGTGTTCAAACATTTGGCTAACCAATGAGGACCAGGAATTGGTAACCAAATTAGAAATTAGTGATTAATTTCAGATATATAACCCTCAGGGCCATACTATAAAGGTACAAAATGGCAACAGGAAATCATAGCCTCCTGAAGAAATTAAAATGGGTAAGAATCACAAGGACTAACAACTCTGCTGTCGCTATAAGGAATAGCAGCACCAGAACCTGGTGTTCGGAAAAGTGTTTAGGACTATCTCCTCTATGCATTAGTAATCTCAGTATCCCAAGCACAGTCCTGTGGAAAGAACACTAATGGAAACTCAATGCACTCAGTCAAAGGAGAGTTTAGGTTAAAGGTTTATAGCAATTAGAATTATGAGATAAACGAACAATCAACATTAGAAAGATCAATCAAGCGCCTCCAGTAAGTCAGTTACAGGTGTAGTGTTAAAACTACACAATAAACAGAATAAATAAGGAGGTAAAAGTTCTCAGAGTCCATAGTAAAGGGCAACTCGTGAAAGGGGTTCAGAAATAATGGTCTCGAGGGAAGCTAAGCAGGGCATCTGCCAAGTTATGGTTCAGCCAAGGAGTCCAAAGGAAAAGCCTGCTAGACTGCCGTTTCCAGGGGTAGGGGAAAAGTCTGCAAAGTTCTTTCAACATTCGCATGGGGTCTGGTCAAAGTCCGCAAGCATCTCTCCTCTGCGCATCTCACAAGGAAGAAGTGTAGTCAGTGTCTCCCGATCACTCTCGATAACTCTCTCGGTCCATGGAATTTTTTGGTAACATAGTTCATCAGTCCGGCGGTGACACCCACTGTGTCGACCATCATCGTCCAACATCCATTAGGTGATCTTCCGCTCACAAGGTGCGAAAATGGCAACAGTTAGAAAATATCCCACATTAGACATAGGAATGATCATCTTTCTCAGGCACTGGTTAGTCCACATAAGACCCATTATACTGCTTAGGATTCTCGTGTACTACGGTTCCATGATAGGTTACTATTCTATAATATATTATGTATCAACTGCACTAACATGCCATGGAAACAAACAAGAATGTTGCATGAGCAAAAGCTAAAATGACATACCTTCTCACAGACAACATGAAAAAATTCAGACCTAAAGTGTAAGGCTAGGTTAATGCATTATATCAATTATAGCACACTTTGAGGACATATACACATTTAACATAAACATGGATAATTTCATTTATACATTCGTTACAGCAATCAATATCAGAGATTGTCTCATAAAAATGTTCAATAGCAAGTATAGTCTATTACTGCATTGGGAAACATATACGTGCATCATATGTGCATACATTGGATTTTTTCTATTGTTTTAGGAAAAAATGAGAATCTACATACATAAAGATTATATCAGGAAAGTTTCAGGTTTCTAGCTATTAATATGACAGTTTTGCACCAAGTTTTCATTATTCAATAGTGCCTTACAAAGAGAATAAAAGAAGATGGTTTTGAGATAATAACCCATTTAAATTCATCATAATAGTGCAGCATGTGAATCATTTTAGTTATAAGTAAAGCCTAATAATGCATCACAGTTATAACTTTCACATAATTGTTTTATTAATTATTTAATTTCAGGAGGTTCGGTTTAAAATAAAAGAAATGCATGACTACATCAGAGAGTGTTTAGCATGATTTAGAACTATACGAAAATCAACTGTTATACAATTAGACACACAGTATATATAATTTTCCACTACTTCTAGCTTTAAGCACGCTTTTACGGTGCATATACTACATGTTTTTTCAAAATTCATTGACATTTTCTAAGACGTGTGCAAGGTGCATGTTCATTTTATATGGCTGTTATCATTCTCATTATAGCTTTCTGTGTCGTGTAAAGAGTGAGCTGCTTCTAAGCTGCATCACTGTTATACAAAACAATAAAACTCTCACTTCCAGGCTATCCCTGCTACTTGGGGTGACCTGCAATAGTCTGGATGCCAAACTTGTTCAAGTGTGATTCTGCAGCTGTGCATGGTGCTGGCTGCAGTGGAATACCTTCAGCCCTGGCACTTCTATTTTTACAAATAAAGCACTGGATATATCTATGGGTATTGCAGTGAATTGTAGTGATGAAAGCCATGTAATTGTAATTGCATTTATATAGCTCTTACTACCCCTGACGAGTCATCAAAGCGATTTTCGGTGATTAGCACGCTACTCCGGAACCCAAAAATGATTAGTAGTGAATTAGTATAGGGAAACAAGAAGTTAATTTAAGTGGTGGACAAGTGAGTCTGTTAGTTAGATTGAAAAGGACAGTGGAAGGATAGAAGAGGGAAGGGTCTAGAAAGTGTTTATTTGGAGATCATAGAAGTAGGAGGAGGTTTGGGATGAGTAAAGGAGCGATGGAGGGGGGAAGAATCCCTAGAAGGAGATTCGGGAGAAAGATGAGGTATAGGATGAGTCTAAGAGGGATACACGAGGGAAGAATTTAGAAAGGCTTGTTTGGGAGATCTGAATAGTAAAAGAGGTTTGAGATGATGCAAGGAGCAGTAGAGGAGGGAAGAGTCTAGAAAGGGTTATTTTGGGGATCACAGTAGTAGACTGAGGTTTGGGATGAGTCAGAGAGTGGAGGTAGAGAAAATATTGAGAGACGTATAGGCTGCGGAATAGGGTAGAGCATTGGAGATGCTGAATTTTGAGTAAAGTAATAAATATAAAGATACACCAGTACATGAAAGATATAAATGGAGAGGATATATTGAGAGAGGTAGGCCTAATGAATATCTATATATTTATAAACATAATACATTTATACAAAGGAATACACATATCTAGAAACATACATGTAATCCAAATAAATGCTTATATACACAGGGATATGCTGTATATGTATGTTTGAGTATGGTGGTTATGTGGGAAAGAGCCAACTCTTGAGTAGACTTCTGAAGATAAGATACTTATCCGTAGATCTCATGTTTGGGGGTAAAGAGTTCCATAGTTTGGCTGTTTGAACAGAGAAGGATGTGCACCTATGGGTTTTTTCTTGTATGGTAGAATTTTGTGGTGATGTGCCAATCTAGAATGGAATTCCTTTGTTGAATGTATTTGGTGATATTATTCTTGATGAAGAGCGACCCTGTTCTATGTATCGCTTTGTGGGTGATACAAAGCAGCTTGAATGTGGATATTCTGGCAACCGGTAACCAATGTAGGGCCTTCAAGGCAGGGGAGATGTGGGCTTGTGTCTTTACATGTAATAGTAGTCTGGGAGCAGAGTTCTGGATCCGTTGTAGTCTTTTCATAGTTGTAAAAGATGATTCGTGGTAGAGGCTATTGACGTAATCGAGTTTAGACAGTACAAGAGAGATGGTAGCCTGGACCTTGTGTGGAAATCCGAGGTGGGTGAAGATGCGTCACAGAGTTTATATAGTAATGAAGCTTGATCTTGCTAGTTTTCCCACTATGGCATTCATTGATAGCTTGGAGTCCATGGTAATTCTGAGGTTTGTTACTACCTTATATAGTTTAGGCGGTGTTCTCAGATCGTCAGGCCTGGCGGCAAGTGTGTCCTAATTTTTCCAACCGCCACATCTGAGTATTTCCATTTTGGAAGCATTGAATTTGAGATGGCTCCATGTCATGCACTGATCAACTGCTCTAAGGCAACTGAAAATTTGTGTTTCCAATGTCTTTGGGGCTTTCCAGTTTAAGGAGTATTTGTGTGTCATCTGCATAGTTATAGCATGTGAGGTGAAATTGATTGATCAATGCCGGTATTTACTTCATGTAGATGTTGAAAAGCATGGGTGAGATGAAGAAGCCTTGAGGGACCCCTTCTTTTGTGAAGTAGGGTTTAGATGAGAAAGGGGGGTTATGGATGACATTTGTTTTCTTTTGAAGGTAGGATGTGATCAAGTTGAGAGCAGTCCCCTCTATGCCAGCTTCGTAGAGTCTTTGTATTAGAGCGTCATGGTCAACTGTGTCAAAGGCAGCTGAGAGGTCCAAGAGAAGTAGTGCAGCAACCCCGTTCCAGGCAACTGTGTTCTTAAGGTCATCCCAGATCGCGATGTGGGCAGATTCTGTGCCTCTTCCTGGGTGGAATCCTGTTTGGAAGTCTGAAAGTATGAAATTATCTTCACTGAATTGTGACATCTAGTTGAATGCTGCTCTTTCTATCAGTTTGCCCAGGAATGGTCCATTTGTAGATTGGTCGGTAGTTGTTGGGGTTAAGCGGGTCCAGGTTTGTTTTCTTTAGTAATGTGCATGTGTATGAGTTTTTTAGGTCTTCTGGAAATATTCCCGTAGTTAAGGAATTATTGATGATTCTTCTTACTGGTGTGGCAGCAGAGGTAGTTAGAAGAATTTTCTTCAAGGTTTGTGGTGGACATGGGAATAAAGGGCTGCAGGAAGGCCTGCCTGCTTTGACCAGACCCATAAATTCATTGTGTGATATTTGTTGGAGGAATGCATAGGCTGGGTTAGCCTACTCTTGGATGGGTTTTTTTGGAAAAGGGTCAGCACTGGTGCTTTTCCTTTGTTTTAAATAGGAGTCCAACGTGTCTGCTCTGGTTGTGTAATGATTGGCCAGTTTGCCTGTGAATTCTTGATTAATGGAATGAGTTCCTTCTAGACAATTTGGTTTACAAAATACAGTGAGAATTTTATAGAATTCTTTATTTGCACATTTAGCATTTTGAATTCTGTCTGAATAGTATCTTTTTTAGCTTTTTTGATTGCTGACTTGTATAATCTGTTAGGTTTCTGTATATGAAGTTTGTCTTGATTTGTTTTTGTTTTGAGCCAGGTGTGTTGCAGCTTTCTAATTTGCAGCTTTCTAATTTGCTGTTTTATCTATTTTAGCTCTATATTTATCCAAGGTGCCTGTTTTCTTTTGTCCTGTTTTGTTGTTCTTAGTGGTATTAGGATATCAAAAACTTCGTGTAGGCATTCATATAATTTTTTAACAGAATTTATTGTGCCTAGATCTGTATTGGATGTTAGTTGTGTTTCTAGCTGTCCAAATTGAGTTTGTTCCACGGTCAGTAGGTGGATGCATGGAAGGTGGTTTTTGGTATGTTGCTTTGTGTTGTTTTATGGTGGAAAGCAAGCAAATGGTGGTATGACCATGTCACTGGAATAATTGTTTGAAAAGTAACTTGTTTTGTGTTTGCAAAAATGACATCTAGGATGTGTCCAGCGATGTGTGTGGTTATGTGACTGTTTAACAAAAGTATTTGTGTTCAGTGAATGTGTTTATGGGAAAAATATGTTTAACAGGAAAATCAGCTGTAACAAAGAGTAAAATGACAAGACCTGTGCCCACTTTCTAAGGTGCCCCACTTCTTATGATGTAGGCCAGAAATATGCCGTTGACTAAACCTATTTGCTGGAATTTAACATTGGTTTTGGCATTTCAGGATGTCCACACTACTTGCCCACCCCAGTTCTTCAATGTGAAGGAAGTGACCCGATTAGGGCCACCCGGGTCACACGCGACCACCTCTCAGCCTTCCATACAAATGAAGAGTCGGTCAGACAGTAGAGAATACAAACCAAGTATATGTTTATCAGATACAGTGGAGCGGAGCCCCGTCTGCCCAGTTGCTTAGGGGTGCTGCAGAAATATCAGCAAACATAGAGATACATTATGCACATTTCAGAACCAAGGAAGACCCGCCCATAATGGAATTTTACAAGCAGGTGCAGCTAAAACAAAGAAGTACAGTAGGATGAGCTTCGACTCTGAGGCCGGGCACACATTATCTCTATGCCAAGGTCGTTCTGTCCGTGCCTACCGCTAGACTAGTGGGAGAAGGCCTCTATCTAGTGGGAAAGGTACGTGCTAATAAGAACAGTGTATTCATTAGCAGAGCAAGGCCTAACCTTGGAGAAATGAAACTTTCCACAGCCTGCTTCTCGAGGAGGGAATATGCAGTTAATGGCATGATTCAAAATGGCGGCTAAACATAAAATGGTGGCGCGAATGCTAACTTACATGGAACAATGCATGAACAAAATAGCAAAAACATATTCATTTCATCAGACCCTCCTTTTAGCATTCGCTAACTAATTTTATATGGTGGGTGGAAAAGACATAACATTTTAAGAAGCAAAAGGACATCAGTACTCGCAACAATCCATATACTCAGTATCAGGAATAGAAGCTGCAAGGGATGATGTAGAATCAAAGATGCCCTCATCAATCTGCATCATTTCATCAACCTGGTTCTGTAACATAACCGCTGCATTAGTATCATGAACTGGCAGTTTCGGCTTGGGGATAAGGATAGTGACACAATAGGAACAACAAGCTGGGAGACATTGTATGCAGAGGCAGCATGTGAAGAAAATACCGGCAACTACAGCCAGAAAAGTGAGGATCTTCCAACCCCAGGAGGTGAGTATGTTCCAGAACTACCCTGATAGGGTCCCAGTACCTGTCTCTTGGTGTATGTCAGACGAAAGCCTATGCAATTTTTGTATAGCTGCATACACATTGGGAGCGTGATCAGGTATGTAAACACAACATCTGCTGCCAATGACACAACAGGCCCCTGCCCGATCTGCAAGGATGACGTCTAACACCATCCGGTTCTGCAAAGAGACTAATCTCATAGCCTGAAGCTCAGCAGTGATGTTTGTCAGTATTCCAGCAGTTGTATTAATAACCCCTTCCACAACTCTTGTTAGCCGACGAAGTTGAAGACTATTAGCCATGGGGCCCCAAAAAGGTAGGAGACCCTTTATGGCATCCCCAAACTGTTGTGCAGTGGTATCTGTCTGATCTATATCCTTTGTGTCAACAACCCTTCTAACTCCGGACAAGTATGTACTCCTACGCTGCAGCTGATGATCTTTATGATAATTGGACGGGGCAACATACACGGGGGAAGGAGGAAAGAGAGGTAACATCTGCCTGACCATCCCCTCGGAAGCCAGACATGAGCTTGGGATCCACAGACAAAATAGACATTATGGGGTAGGATCAAAGGCGGACTATTAATCGTTCTCAGTCTGTAGGTGAAATTGCATTTACTCTCCCCCACCATTACCTCCCCAGTCCCCTGGACACAGAAACTAGCTGTTGTGTTGACCACGGACACCGGCATCGGTTTGTCCTTAGTAATATTGCGAGTTTGGAAAGATTGAAAATACTCAGAGGTGTTGAACCTTTGGAAATCAGCCATTTCCATTCAAAGCCATATTTCGTTCTTCACTTTTTCATATGTGCTCATACAGGAGTTTGGGGACAATGTACCGGAGGTCCCTTGTCCTGCCGATCCTATGGGAGTAAACCTGTGATGAAAACTTATATACTCTACCAGAGTGTGAGAATCAGCAGATGTCATAACCAGAGTAGCGAGTTGGAAATGGTAGCGCTCCTTAAATGAACAATTCAAACCAACCTTCACAGCTACCAACATATGACAATGGCATGGACATCAAATTATCGCTCTTATGAGTAACTGAGGGGAGCAGTCCACAAACCCAACAATTAGTTGTATTGGACACATCATGGGCTTGATGCAACATTTGTATAAAAACATTATCTGTGTAAGACTTTCTATGCTCTTCTTTATTAAGGGCCAAAGTAAAAAAAATGTGCTCAGGGGGAGTGGGCATTGTACCAACCAAGGAATGTACAGGATGTTTCTCCTCCAGAAACTAGGATATTCCAAGTATTGTTATTAGTGTAATCACAACAATTAATATGCAAACTATTTTACTCTTTGTTAACCACCCCCGCGCTAAACGCGGTGGTGCAAACGGCTGTTCCTCCTCCTCAATAGGTCGACCAAATGGATGCATTATGAAGCAAAAGAGGTATGAAATAAATCTGATAGCAAAGGTAAGTGTTCCCAGTGTCCGTCAGAGCCTCACTGGTACAGGCTCCTATTGTTCATCAACGTTGGCGTCTTGAGCACCGGCGGTGGAGCTTGCTCAGTCCTAAGCTCACAATGAATCCCACGTCGCACAGGTTGCTCCTAGGGAGCACGTTCAATTTATCCTGTCCACTGTCAGAACAGTGCACCAATCTTACGACACCCTAAACTAACACCGTTGGTACTATAGCAAAGTACACCCTAACTTACACAGTCCATCCCTAACTAATCTGATCTCTCCTTTGGTGCACTATTCCTCAGCTGAGGACGCAAATTGTACCTGGTGACTCCAGGCACAGAGGGGTCAACAAACAGCGGCTCTTTAATGGCTCGGATTTCTGGAGGGACCGCTGGATTTAGCACGTCATCATTCTCTGCATCCGTTTGGCTCCACGTTAATTTTGCGTCGCTGAAGGGGACGAACTGAGGCACCGTCTCGAACTGAGTGTCCCCAACGCCATCAGCAACCCATTGGTCATAGGGCAAAGGTAGATGTACTCATTTACAATGAGCGCCATGGATCCAGTTCTTTCGGCCAGCAACCTTGACTGTGCTTCTGGTGGATAGAAGGACCTGTTCAGGTCCCTTCCAGCGCAGCTCCAAACTCTTCTTCTGCTGAAAATTCCATACCAGAATCTAATCACCAGGCTGGATGTTGTGTCCGGGTCCCTCTGGTATATCAGGCAGAGCCTACCGGACCTGTTGGTGAATAGAACGCAAATGTTCGGTTAACTGGCACAGGTAGTCTGCCAATAATGGATACTCAATATCGGAAAATCTGCGAGGGTGTGGGACTCCCGAGACATTTGCCAGGCGTCCAAACACGACCTCGTAGGGTGACAATCCTGTTCTAGAATGTGCTGTTGTTCTTGTCGACAAAAGAGCTAATGGTAAAGCATCTGGCCATCGCAACCCTGTACCTTCCTGAATCTTTGCCAATTTCAGTTTGAGAGTACCATTGTACTTCTCAACCAAACCTGCTGACTGGGGGTGATTTGCAGCATGAAACTTCTGCTTTAAGTGCAAACCGTCGCATATTAGCTGAATGACTTTGGCATTGAAATGACTTCCGTTGTCACTCCAGATTAAACGGGGCAAGCCGAAGCGAGGAAAGAACTCCTTCAGGAGTACCTTTGCAGTCGCCATGGCTGTATTGTCTTTGGTGGGGTAGGCCTCAACCCATTTATTGAAAGCGCAAACAACCACCAACCCATACTTCAAATTATTGACCCTTTCTAACTCAATGTAGTCTAATTGAAGAACCTCAAAAGGCAAAGTAGGTGGTGCAAAATTACCGAGTGGCGTGGGGGTACCCTTCCCAGGATTGTGCATCATGCACACCATACAGTACTTCACTAAATGTGTAGTTGTCTTCGAAATGTTATCATTCCGCCATACAGGATCTAACAACTTGCAAATACCCTAGGTGCTGATATGGGCTGGTCCATGAGCCATCATGACTATAGGAAGGACATATGCATCTGGCAACATCCATCTTTGCTTCCCTGACTTGTCAATCCAACATCCCTCATCGTTCAATTGTGCTATACTTTCTTGCCACACTGCTAATTCCTCCACGGTGGCCTCACTCTGTATTTCCTTCACATTCTCAAGTGTATCTTCAAACATTGTAACCTCGAACACCCACCTAGCGGGACCTGCTACGAACATTCTTTTCATCCTAGTCCGTGCTGTTTCCTTAGCTGTCTGATCTGCAAAAGCGTTTCCTTTAACTACATCGTCAGTAGCTTCCCTATGGGCGCTACACTTAACTATTGCCAATTTCATAGGGAGTGTCAAAGCCGACAGAAGCCTATATATAAGATGACCGTTCTGAATCTTTGTCCCATGGGAAGTAAGGAACCCTCTCTCTGCCCAGAGTCGCCCAAAATTATGGGCGACTCCAAAGGCATACTAGCTGTCCTTCACTCAATTTGCAGGCTCGTATTAGGGCAACGAGCTCTGTAGCTTGGGCCAGCTGATAGGGAACTCGTGATGTCTCAACTACCATGCGCAGCGTAGTGATAGCATACGCAGCGGTTGTAGTGCCATCTGGTAATTTAAAACAAGAGCCATCGACATATAGTTCCTCTTGGGGGTCAGATAAGGGAACATCAGTCAGGTCTACCCATCCTTTCATCTCTTCCTCCATCCGGAAGATACAATCATGTATGTCAATCTCCTCATTCTTAGAAGGGAGGGGTAGTAACGTGGCTGGGTTCAGAGTGGCACATCGTTTGATGGTAACATGTTTAGCGAACAGCGTTAGCCCATAACCTGTCAGACGTGCACTGGTGAGGTGCTGTGTCTTTGTCTTATTCAAAAGTGTATCTACCAATATTGTTCAGATTTTGCTGAACACAGCCATTCAAACTGGTCGTGGAGATAGTGCAATCTTTTGTCTCCCACTTTTCCAGATTATTGCATTGATGAATGCTGTATGAATTTGTATGAGAGCGTATGTTTGTGTTGTAGTATGTATGTATCTTTTGTATGAACTTTCACTCAGGGTTAATCATGGTAGATTGCATTATATTCTATTATGTACATTAGTATTGTGTTTATGTGTATGTATATGTTGAAAATAATATTTTTCTTTAAAAAAAAGGAGAAAAAAGTTAAGAAAAATATATATTTTTGTAAAAAAAAACAAAAAACTAAGTCAAATAAACAATGAAGAAATGTTAAATTATGGAAGTTCCCTCTCTTTTTGAAGCATATTGTCATCATGCTATAGCTGGTTAGCCCATGTTGAATGTAATCTTTTGATCTGTGAAAGAAATATAGGTCACGAAGGGAGTTTCTCTATAGTGTTCTACAGCATGGGGTACCATGACTGTGAGGTCGGTATCAAGTACAAGTCCATCCGATTGTCTTATCGAGACAGCCACAGCCGCGACCGCTCTTAGACAGCTCGGGAGGGCTCGTGCGACGGGATCAAGCACAGGAGAGAAATAAGCACATGGCGTTGCTTATGTCCAAATCTTTGTGTTAGAACAGAAAGCGCACAACCAGCCGTCTCATGGACATATAATACAAATGGATTGCTATAGTTAGGCGTGCCAAGCACTGGAGCCAAACAAAGCGCACTTTTTAATTGCTCAAAAGACTGCTGACATTCAGGCATCCAAGACAAGGGTTCATGCACATCTTTAGTAGTCAAAGTAAGCAGGGGTTTGGTTAGTAGGGAATAGTTTGGAATCCACTGGCAACAGTAGGAAGTGATGCCAGTAAGAGCGCGCACATCTTTTTGAGTTTGCGGAATGGGCATTTTAACAATAGTACTGATGCGCTCAGGGGTCAATCTCCTACCCTCCTTTGACAGTAGGTGACCTAAGTAGGTGACCTCCTGTCGACAATACTGAAATTTGGAAAGGGATACTTTATGGCCATTTTGAGCTAAATGTAACAGTAATTTAACCATTCTGTCTCTGCAACCTTGTTCTGTATCCGAGGCGATGAGCAAGTCATCGACATACTGAAGCAATACATTACCTGTAGGGAGCGACAAGAAATCCAGCTGACCTTTCAATGCCTGACTATAGATACTCGGAACTCGGACTCTCTGTATAGCCTTGAGGAGCGCAACAGAATCTGAAGCTTCTACCAGCTAGGGTGAACCCAAACAGATACCTGCTGTCAGGATGAATGGGAATACTGAAGAACGCGTTTTTCAAATCAAGGACAGAAAAGTATGTAACAGAAGAAGGAATCATTGTCAAAAGAGTCGTAATGTCAGGGACCACCGGGAACTGGGAAATCACTATTTTATTGACTTCCCGCAAGTCAATCACAAAGCGATAAACACCTGCTTGATCATCAGAGGAACCCGAAGGTGTCAATTTGAGAATGGGAAGAATAGGGCTATTACAAACATTAGCAGTCGTCTCCTCGATCATTCCTTTCTCAATCAAGTCCTGTATCATTTGCAATAAAGCTCGCTCACCTGCCTGCAGTATTTTATACTGAGGGATGCGAGGTAAAATAGCATTGTCTTTAACTCAGATCGAAACTGGCGGTATCTGTAACAATCCCACATCTGTGTCACCTGTCACCCAAAGAGTGGGCGGTACATCTTTAAACTCCGCAGGAAGAGGCGCATCTTTGAACAGGCACTGCGTAGCACGCACGACATCCGGACCCATTGTCATGTAAACATCCGCCGGGGAGCAGTAAATCGTGGCATGCAATTTTTTCAACAAGTCCAAACCCATCAAATTTTCTCCACAATTAGACGTCAACAAGAATGGCGAATCCACAGTGAAAGAACCAATAGTCAACGCAAGGGGTTTTGAAATGGGGCTCACAACCGGTACACCAGAAAAACCTACCGAAACATTATTATGGCCAGACAGAGCCGCCCCAGGGACCAAGGAACGAGAAATAGAACCGTTCGTCGCACCTGTATCCACTAAGAACTCCTTAGTCGAATCATGCACATCTGCACTAACATACGGACCACGTTGATCTACAGGTATCGGAACTGGTCCCTTACTCTGTCCCTGGCTGTCCTAGCTGTAAGACATCCCTGTCACCTCATCCGTATCGTTATCATCATGATAATACTGTCCATCCCGAGGGTCATCAAAATAATTCTGATCAGCACGACCCTGCGAGGCCACAGCATTCGGAGCCCTGTCCTGGCTACCAGCTCCACGACCCCGTCCACGAGAACCTCGTCCTCTCGGGACCGCCACCTTCTGCAAAAGCACAGGACACTCACTATGCCAATGTCCCTCCTCTTTGCAATACGCACACTGATTCGGCCCTACAGGCGTAGTATTCCTGCTAGTATGTGGAAGCTGTCGGGCCAAACCACCACATCCTCTACCATTCCCCCTAGAAGCTTGCTGCAACAACACCTTCATCTTCAAATCCTTGTGCTTCTTCTCCGTCCTCTCCTGATCCTCATTTTCCCTGTGCTTATACTACTGTGCCATATTCAAAATAACAGAAGGAGAAGAGGTGGACCAGCCGCTCTCGGAAGTCTGCAATCGAGTCGCAATCTCGGGAAGCAAATTTGAAACAAATCTATTAACAAACAATCGAACCCCACCTTCGATTGACAAATCCTGCCCACTATAATCTAGAAACACACCTTCAAACCAAGTGAAAAAATCAGACACACTCTCATCTTTCTTCTGGCGACAAGCCGATAACTTGTCCCAATCAACTTTTCTCGGAGAGATACGAGAATGCATATACGTAATGATACGGCCGGGCAAAGCAAGTATCTCTGGTCTAGGGTTATCACCGGGCTTACGTTCCTGATCCCATGCCTTAATTTGGTCCCAGGTATCACCTAATTCTGCAACGTGATCCTGTGTGTGTACTTGTCTCCAAATATCAACCAGAACTAGTAAGCCAAAGAACATTTCAATATCAGCAAGTGTCATCACTGTAGAAGAGGCAGCTTCAGTCAATTCTTTATAATAAGCAGTCGGATTTTTCCTAGGGTCAGGTAACCGAGTCTTAAGGGACAAAACCTCACTCCTTTTCCATGGAGTATAAACCCACTGTTCTTGGAAACGGGCCACTACCCCTGGTCTAGTAACGATATTATGCTGATCCCTTAGCTCTGGTATTTCGGGATGATAGATAGGATGAACCTCCCACATCGGAAACTGAGATACCAGGGTGGGGCTCTGCTCGAGCAGTCTACCCCGATAAGCAACCAACGTCGCAACATTACCAAAAACGTAACCAGGCGCCATTTCAGTAGCATATACATGATCCTTAATATCATATATAATCTTCGGTGCTGCATCATTGAAACACTGCTCCCAAAGACCGATCAAAGTAGCGGACATATGCTTAAGGGCATGCTGTTGTACAAAAGGCTCATAATCTTTCATCACACTCCACACATCCTCCACACCATAAATGGGGTTTTGGGCTCACTGCGCAGCCTGATTAGCCACTACCTTTTTCTCTGCATCTCCCATCTCCGATCGCACATACGGAGCCATTCGCTCCTTGAACTTCGTCCAGTCTCTATCCTCAAATCCAAGTACTGGTGTCCCACTACTCTGTGATGTTGGGGAATGGAAGAACACAGTGGGAGTGACAACAGAGGTAGTAGGCACTAGCATCGCTACTGGCTGTGTCGTGGGTGTAAAAGCTGGCGAAAGAGACGCTGCAGCAATAGGTGTTGCAGGAGTACTAACAGTCACAGTTGCCACAGACGGCGAGGACAAGGAAAGGACAGGAGGTGCCGTGGCCAAGGCAGTCTGATCAACAGTAACAGAAGCAGAAACAGCAGAGACAGAAGAATCGGGTAGCTGGGCCTGTGAGGGAAGAGTGGGATATATCCTCTGCGGGGCATATGGGGGTGGGGGTCGAGTATCTAACAATTGTTCCACAAACGTATCGTTTTCTTCTTGGGTCACATAAGATTTATCAATATTCAATGGAAACCTCCTATCTTCACGTTCAATTCCTATCTCTTGTTTCTCTCTATCATGTGCTACAGCCTTCTGAGTCAATGTTTGCATTCTCCCCTTCCGGGCCTCTTTCTCTGCTTTCATTCGCCTCTATTTAGCCTCCTTTTGCCTCGTTCGAAGAGAATCAAACATAGACTGTCTACTTCTTTTCGCAAACAACTTCTCCTGTAAAAACCCAATTTTTTGTTCATCAAAAGTGCCCGTCAACGGCCACTGCAACTCGGCATTGTCCCTCGTATATTTGTGCCATAGCGTACTAAACATAATAGGGCCAAGGCCATGCTTCACATACATATCAAAATTCGGAGTGCCTTCTGGAGGCGCCAGCTGCCTTTCTTCCAATCGAGCATCTGCAGAACAACAACGACAACAAGAAACCAAGAACCTGCTAAATCCAGGCATTTTCAAAAGTGAGCCAAATTCGTTATGTTGCCTGGCGAAGTGTTCACAAACACCTCGTACCAAAATCGGTCCTCAGACTGTGCCAAATACAAACCAAAATGGTACCATATCCACAAAGAACCAAAACGAACTCACCTGGTGCACACATGTCAAACAAGTTAATTCTCCACTGCCGACTCTTCGGACCAAACGGTCAAGTCCAAGGGTTTCACCGTTCAGGACCCCAGTTGGGATGACCGCTGGGCGAGGCACCATCTGGCGGGACAGAAGGGGCAGCTGCGAGTTCAGGAACTCTCTCATGCAGGGATTCCTGGTCCGTCTGTCCAACCTGACGGCGGCCTCGACCTCCCCACCCGGGAAGGGCCACTCACCCGATGGGGTCCCTGTTCGGGCACCAACTGAAGGAAGTGACCCAATTAGGGCCACCCGGGTCACACGCGACCACCTCTCAGCCTTCCATACAAATGAAGAGTCGGTCAGACAATAGAGAATACAAACCAAGTATATGTTTATTCAGATACACTCGAGCGGAGCCCCGTCTGCCCAGTCGTTTAGGGGTGATACAGATAGGACTGACATCAGCAAACATAGAGATACATTATGTACATTTCAGAACCAAGGAAGACCCGCCCATAATGGAATTTAACAAGCAGGTGCAGCTAAAACAGAGAAGTACAGTAGGATGAGCTTCGACTCGGAGTCCAGGCACACATTATCTCTTTGCCAAGGTCGTTCTGTCCGTGCTTACCGCTAGACTAGTGGGAGAAGGCCTCCATCTAGTGGGAAAGGTATGTGCTAATAAGAACAGTGTATTCATTAGCAGAGCAAGGCCTAACCTTGGAGAAATGAAACTTTCCACCAGCCTGCTTCCCGAGGAGGGAATACGCAGTTAATGGCATGATTCAAAATGGCGGCTAAACATAAAATCGTGCAGCGAATGCTAACTTACATGGAACAATGCACGAACAAAATAGCAAAAACATATTCATTTCATCAAATGCTAGAGCATTCTAGGAATTGACTGAGCTTTCATCATATCTATGGACATGCTTTCGAAGTTCTTTTTCATACACCTTCCCGAAGAACATGTTGTGGATCCAATAACGCTTTACATTTACATAACGCCTGGGGCTTGAATCTTACCTGGATACTTCTGTACTTCACGTGAAATTACAATATAATGGGAGATATGAATTATAATATTAAACTTTAAACTTACTAGTGTGAGGTAGTTCACTTGAAATAGACATTCCTCCATGGATGAGTGTTGTCCATCAACAGCACTGTACAGCCAAAAAACCAGACACCAAGAAATAAACAGGCATGGAATAAATGAAGGGATCTGTCACACATTACTGGACAATTTTGGAAGACTTATATAGTCCATTTACTGCAGGTCTCAAATATCTATATAATTTGACTGCTTCTTTACATCTCAAATAAACACCCAGATATGGGATGATAATAAAAACGTCCATCCCAGCAGATCTCCCCACTTCTCTCTCCCTCCAACCACACCAGCTCAGGACTTCAACTATACACAAAATCTCCAATTGGACAACCCATTGAAGTAACCTGCCAAGCACACAATATCATATGAAATACTATAAAGGGACCTGCAGAGCTGGTCAAAGCTACCAGCATGCTAATAACCGTAAAACTGTCTCTTATTGTTCATCATCCAACACACTGCTACACACTGCGTCCCATATTGTGATAACCTCACCTCAGTGGTCATTACGCACAACATAGAAACACTTCCCACATAGGATCCAAACAAAAACAACATCCAACTACATACTCTACTCATGTTGGCAAGCGTTTCAGTGCCCCACATTGGGGTAGTAAGTGCTATATTAATGCTGCAATACAATACAATACTTCTGCCAACAACCTATTTGATGCAATCAAGTTTCATGATCATTGAAGGTGAGCATATCTACCAGATGTCTCGGTAGATGAAGTTTCAATGTAATGTCATCTTAATGAAAATTAGATTCCCTTCAGGCTGACTGTTGACAGTAATGATCCAGTACAGTTCACATCTGCTTTCTGTCAAGGGATTTTAAGCATACAAGATTATCGTAAACCGTCCTGCCATCTGCCCAGTGTTACTTCACACAGCAGCACAAGATTATATCTATGAGATCAGACTAACTTAACCACTACCTGTATTGCATGAATGTTCTGTATACTGCAGTATCCCTAATATTAAGATGCTGCAAAATGTCCCTCTTACAGCTGGACGATTGATATTGGACCATATGGTGCCAGCACTAAGATGTATTGATTGTCAACCAGTTGCATTTGGAGCTTGTTTTCGCATTTGTCAGTTAAGTGGCATAGACTTTTCCTTGATATTAAACAAGTGGCATTAAAAAAGGCCAAAGGAATAGGCAAAAGATTTCAAATCTTTATACGCTATTTGTATTATAAGATAATAAACTGCAGAAATGCACAGAGAGGCACGGGCTAATGACATATTTTCTTCGGATAGTAGATAACTTTAAATAATGGTAGATATAATATCCCGGTTTTCGGCGGCAGGGTAGGTCGCAGGCGGAATGCGCTTGAACGCTGGACCCACATTGGTGTCCTAGTTGACCGCCGGACGCTGTTGCAAGTAATTATTAGACAACAGTTTAGGTTATTGACCTGAGTACGTGGTATGTAAGTTTTACTTTACCACGCTGTGTAGATAGCATTTGTTTTGATCCTGAAGAAGTGCCCAGATCCTTCTGACACTGTTGGCACGAAACATGTCGATCCATCAAGAGTAAGACACAGATAGCTAGATACATTACTTCATATTTACTGTCACTCTCTATATATATTTTTAATCAGGCAGTTTACCTTCCGAATCAATGACTGCTAGGACTGACTGACCTGTTTTAACTCACCTTCCTTTTTCCCTTCACATCTACACACACTAGGCCTCTCACCCCCACTGCACCCACCGGCAGGAACAGAAGATCCCCGCCAAAGAGCCCCGTACTGGGTGCCCGTCAGGTATTGCAGCGCCGACCAGACGAGGGGCAGGCTCATATGATGAAGCATGACACCTAGCTTGCTAGGTGTGTGAGAGCCCTAGTTCCGTTTAGGGGATTTCCCCTTCCTTTCTTTTCAGAGTGGGGCCACAGTTGACCAACCCCCTCCGGAGTATCTCCTCGCCCCTTCTCTTTATAATTAGAGGAACTTCGTACCCTTCTTGTACACAGATATAATATGACCCATATTACCATTGCACTATGTTGCACACATTTTCTTTAACATGAAACACCAAAATTACAGCTTGTGGCTTCTTCCCAACTTAAAACAGAAAGAATAATGAAGATCCACAGCTTTTCACTGTATAGATAACGGTGCCATCTTGCCCTATCAATCGACCTTTTGGCTAATCCTTGTGTTTCCTCTTGTGGGATGGACATCCACATGTCTACTGGAGGTGCTCCAACTGTCCGTATGTTGCTTCACCAGCAGCCAAAGTGAACCCCCCACGCGTTAGAGGATGGCCACTACTGTCACCTATCTTCGTTTTGCTATTCCATTCAATGCCGGGACCAACCCTATAACTCCAGAAGGGCTAGCTGCTGCGCTGCCCTGGAAAGGAAATGAAACCTGGCCCTGTGAGCGACAGGGCCAACCATCTGACTCAAATCAGGTGGAGCTTGACTTGAGGCACTGAGTCTGCCTTGGCACTTTGAAAGTTTACAACCAACTGATTATGATATGATTACCCAACATGAGGGTCCTAGATGTGCTTGGACCATTGAAGGACAGCTCCTAGTCCTGCCCATACATTATATCTCACTTTGAAGGAGCCCATTTCACCCAATTTCCATCCTGGAATGTTCTTAGTGGTGTTTCACTTTCACCCTCGCTCTTGGCTGCACTGTGTCAATTTAATTGAAGAATAATTGTAACCATATTTCCATGCCTTCTTGTTCCAGGTACATTGCTGTTTAGATGCTTAGTAGTATTCTGGCCCTAAATTCATGTTACTTGCTTTCTAGTGGACACTGCTGGGTGTGTCAGGCTCCCATCTCCTGAAAAGTCCAGCTAAGTATCCAATTAAAAGGTTGATGCCACTAAGGTTTGGTACCACAGAGGGTCCCATATTTGATGCACCAGTAGTCCCCCATGGTTTGAACACTGACTTTGGAGACCCGTTGAAACAGTAAGTGATCTCCCTTTGAGCAGTGTTCAGTACCCTTGTCACTAACCACCATATCACATGTACCCCTGTTTACTGGGAAGTAAACCTTTAACTATGAGACTAATTATTTATCATCTTAAAAGAGGATATTTGGTGGGATTAAAAACACAATTTTACTCTTATTGGGCTGGTCTCCATTGCTCAAAATAATTTTGGGAGCTTGGTGGACTATGTTCACTGATTCTCCAATACCTTGGCTTAATCCCTTCTTGTACCCAGACTTACTCAAAAACTACGATACTTGGCAAAGGTATCATTGCAGGCTTGCGCCAGCACTGTAATCTTTTGCTTCTGACCACCGGCACTTATTTTGGGGACTGGCACTTATTTTTCGCATTAGATTTTTCGCTGAGCGCAAGAGAGGGAAATACACAGATTGGAAATATGGAAGAAGAGCGTGGCTGCAAAACCTTCTCAAAGGAAGAAAGCAGGAACCTGCAAGAGCGAGAAAAAGGGGCAGGGAGTGTCTGGTTGTGGATAAAATACTACCAGCGTTAGCATTCGGTGTTCGAACGCTGAATTGTACCAGCTCCTGGCTTTTGAGAAAAGCTATGGGCATGGCACTCTTTCTTTCACAAATTAAGCACTGGTCCTTTAAGAAAAAAAGCAGTAGTAAAAGAATTGGCACAAAGACTTCCAAAGGGAGTCACAAACTCACAATCCTCACTCCATAGGATGACACATACACCCTGTCTAGTCCTAGCTGAGGGTCTCTGAGTCAAGTAGCCTGAGGGGTTGGAATATCTCTCAACTCCTTTGTCATTCTGTAGAACATTCAAATATTCTCTAAGTTTTACCTCTACTTTCACCAGTTTTTAGGTAATGCCTTCAAATTCCGTAATGTGATTTAAGAACTGTGAAGTAAGATGCTCACATGGACCATGGCATTAATCACTGGCCCTGGTGGGATCTTCACTTGGATTGTTGAAAAATATGGTTTGACCTAGTGTCTCTACACTCCCGGGCCATAATGCTGGGCCTTCTAAAAAATCACAGGAGCTGGGTAACTCAACAGAGTCCTTTCAACTGTTAGTTGACCTGATCACATCCATCACTGTCAATCCTCATTGACTTTCTGTGGCCTTTCTCAGGAAGCTTCTAAGTCAGTGACCAACTGGATTCAGAGCGGTTGTCAATGGGAAGAGAACCAAATGGTTCAGCTGGTTTACATCCACCTCGAAGCAGTCTCTTCAGGGAAGGGCTGAGGCTCATTTCAAACCTTGTTTGTTTAATCTTGCATCGGTGCTGCCAGACTGTGCTCTGTTACCCCTACTCACCATCAGCCTCCTTTAATATACACATAAATATAACACAGTGTTATGAGATCACTAATTGACGCAAATAAACCATCATACAAGGATTGCTTTTAGCATGCCGCGCAGAACATAAATTGGGACCAGTGTCTTGCATTTATGGACATTACTGAAAGGAATTTTTCATAAGCCTGATGAAGGTAATGCTATATATACATGTTGTTCCTGCAAATGGGCAATAGTGATCCCAGCTTAGAAAAGATCCTTGTGTAAAAAACAAGGCACAGCTAACATAATGTTCACAATACAAAACAAAGGAAATGAGATGTGTGCCAGGCAGTTAGGTGATATCAGGGACCTCAATGCGTAAGAAGCGTGGGCCTAGGCACTCTGCGCTGCCTGACTGTAAAGAACACTGTAGAGGCTCATGGTACCAAACAATGAAAATCTCCTTGCAAATACCTCAAGAGAGCAATTTGTGTTTATTGTTTAGACCAATCTGTCCAACACTTCCATGTCCACCTCGTGCTATTTGTTCTTCATAAAAGTCGATCAATTCTGAGAAGGAAAACGTGCATGAGATCTGATGAGGTGTGCATGTCAGAAACCTGAGCCACCCTCATAACAATGAGGAAGCTTCTTCTAATACCTGAACACAAGCCAATGTCAAACGTGAATTAGTTTAGCTTTTGTTCAGTTCCTGCTTGGTTTATGTTTGCAGACTTCCAGAACAAGAGACAGAAATCCTACTCCTGCCGTTTTCCAATTTTCTTTTGTGAGTGAACAGTTGCGGTACTCAGCAAGTCAAGGGGAAGTGATGCGGAGGAGTTAGGAGGAGGAAACAAAAGAAAGGGAGGATGGTGGAGGCCCGGCAACCAATTCAGAAAATTTGGCAGGTTTCTTCCTGGTGTGATTCAGTTCACAAAGTATGTCACAGCAATAGACCAACAAACAGCAATCTGTTTTTTCATATGGAAATTGCTTCCCACCCCCAATTTAAATTTCATTGATGGCTGTCAGCAGAGCGTGAGTTACCAGAGTTTGTGTTGGTTACAATGGTGCTTGTGTCTTACGGCAGATCAACAGTATCTACATGGCAACAACTCATGTTAGCACTTCTCTCAACAAATCACAATTTTCCATTAAAAATGGTGCAAAACTATAGGTTTCACAAATTAAGCATTTGTTTCAATATTCCTAGCCTTGTATTAGCTGGGAGTGTCTTGTAATGGACCCATGGATACCACAAACATACTAAAAATTGAAGTACACAAATGTGGCAAATGCACACAATATCATCCCTTGATCATCTGGTCACAAGAACTAGGTTCCCCACTCCTATTCTACTGAATTGAGGTAATGATTTTTGGGGTGGTTATGGACTCCAATCTTTCTTTTATATCGGAAGTAAATTTGATTTCCAAAGAATCTTCTATGTGATGCGGTCTGTACCGACTTTTCCTACACCCAGATTTCTCTCGTAAAGTTTTAGCGACCCTCCCCTTATCAAAGAAGTATACCCATCTCTTTTTACTTCTCAAGTTTCAGAGAATTCAGGATGCAGCCACCAGACACCTCCTGAATCTGCCCAGTCAGGCTGATACCACACTAGCACTCCTTTCTTTACAATGGCTCCTCGCGTGTAAATGCACAACCTTGTACATCAGGCAACCTGTGGAAGAGAGCCACTCTTTCTTCAACATGAACTCTGCACCTGTTGTCAAGGAGGCCGCTGTGCTCAAGGTGGACCATTTTCTGACCATTCATTCTTCAAAAATTCTCAAATTGACAGAAGCGTTTTTAGTGTTCAAGGGGCTACTCTCAGAAAAACGCAAGCAATCAAATATTCACATTTGTGTTGGCCTATTCCAAAAACAGCTCAGCCCATGAATATTCCTTATGTCTTTCTTATTTGACCACTCCTTGCTTCATATGTTTCTGATTGACATCTTTTTTTAGATTGTTCTGTTTTTGCACATTATGTTTTCCTCTTAAATACAATGTTATTAAGCTATGCAGTTGGGACACGCTACAACCTACTCTGCTATTTATTGGATAGCCAGATTGCGCACACAAAGAATTTATATTAATATAAATATTGTAGTGTGTCGTCATCAAGAAATGTTTCTTTATATACTCTATCTTAACCTCATATCTAACACCTTCACTGAAGGCTCATTTTAATCAACTCTTTATAATGCTATCCACTAAGATAGACAAATCACATAAGTACAAATATAACTCAACAATACCAACTATTTCATGTTAATCAATTGTAATGGGAACTTACAAACACTATCACAAAAACAGAATTAAGACATATTTCACAATCATTCACACTAAAAAAGCAAGGCAAATAAACAACCCTAACATGAAATACATCATTTATCGAATTGTACAATATATTAACAAGGCAATTGTGTCATTTGGTCTTTCCTTAGAGATAAAGTGATATGTGTGGCATCTGCATGCAATACTCTTTTTACTTCCTGAGAGTTTCTGAAGTATTTTATTTGTTATACTGTGCACTTTTACTCAGCTATGAACTCTATATTGCGTTTATATTTAATGCATAAGAATTTCCACACATAGGTGCAGGAACCTTTTTCTTTTAGAATTAATGGGTGATTGTCATCAGAAATTAGCAGGCATGGGAAGTAGAATTTAGATCTTTTGTATTCAACAACAGATAGGCGGCACAGTTGTATCAATGTGCACAAATTGGGTGGTACCCTATATCTCAAAAGAAAACACATCAGATCAGTGCTTCCAATGAAAGAAGACAGCCACCAAAATCTTCCAATCAGGAATACATTCCCTATAAACTTATATACATTTTCCTGAGCACCGATGTTCAAATAAATGTCCAATCTCATATAAGTCCACAATACGAAGTTCTTTCTTCTTTTTACTTTTTTATTTGACAGTATTCAATCTTGACAACTGCAACCAAAACGAAGTTATTTTTCTTTCTTATTCTTGACAATATGCCAACTTGACAGATACAAAATTCATAGTAGTAGTCAATACCCAACAAAAAAGAAGAAAGAACTTTGTATTGTGGATTTCTATGAGATTGGACATTTATTTGAACATCAGTGCTCAGGAAAATGTATATAGATCTTTTAGGTTTTCTACAATCTAATTTAGTCAGAGCTCAATGTGCAACCACAAACAAAGGGGTCTTTTAGCCAGAAAATGTATTTAGAAGGGAAATTGGAGCAGAATACTAGCTATGGAACATGGAGAACATTGAAGAAGAGATCAGCTAGATCACAGCTGTGCAGATTACCAATCCAGCATATTGCATAATCAAAGATCCCAACACTTTTTAATTCAGAGGGCTGCACTTCCTAAAATGCACTGCACCGGTGTAGTAAGTTACACACCGCTAAGTAGTACACAGCTGCATCAATGCTGAGGCACACTGATGTAGGCATGGTCATTGCTGCACCTTCACCTCTGTGCAGCTTCAGCACACCACCAGCCGCTGCTAGGTGGGTCTTGTGATCACCTATAAGCGGTCAGTAGTGACACAGCGAACAGCATTCACAGTCTTTGGGTGGGAGACTGTGGTTTCACCGTATGACGCGCGACCTACTGGCTACCTTACACATGAGCAGTACAGTTGGGTAATCCGGAGACCCACTGCGGTGAGGTTATTTCCTAATCACGCCAGACGTTTTCTGGCGTTGTGTGAGCTTGGCTAGAAAGTATACCAGAGGGTAGGAGTGTGCCGCCTCTATTAACTCTCCTTGTCCTGATGATTCTGCATTATATTTTAATGCAATGAAATGTCAACGTTTTTTAGCATTGCGTATCCATTTTAAGGCCCTGTCATGTGCCAGCACATGCCCAATAAAGTATAAAGAGTGATCGCCTGAAACAAAGATTTCTAACAGCTGATTGGTCAACAGTTTTTTGGATCTCTGCACTGCCTATAGGAAAAGGGGGCACATAGTAAGGGATTTGCCACATGTCATTGGTTAGGCAGGGGCAGAAACAGGAGGAAGCTTGAGGCCTTGCTAGTAGACACCAGGAGCCTCACCTCTCTGTCCCTGGTGGTTGCTGTGTGTGAGATTACAAGTTTTGCTGCTGTTGATTAAATCTAAAATGCACAAGTGATAAGAAACCCAGAAGGCTGGTAGTATCCTACAGCTTTTCTCTTTGTGCTCCCGTGAGGTGTCCTTGACACTACTACTCACTACATTGAATAACGAGACTTTCTGCTTGTGTTCCCTCTCACGTAGGAGTAGGGGAATATCAACGACTGATAGTATAGTAATGTTATCTGTCTGCAGTGTCTGACTGCTCCCATTGGGCTGGTGTAGGTTGAGAAACCTTCCTGGTCTCTTATCAAACGACCACCGTCAAGGGAGGGCTGCATTCGATGCGTGACCTGCAATGGGGCATGCACCTGTGGCAGTGGCACTTTTTCTGTTTGTATGAGAAATACCTTCATGCACATACGTGTATGCTCCCGACCCTCATGGAAGTGGCCTAGGGCGAAGGTTAGCATGTTCGCATGTTCGTAATATGCTTCACATGTTTGCAGCGCCCTCGAATATTGTGCTATCTCTGACCCTACATTTTGCACTGTGGTAGGTTCTGCCATTGTTAAGACTGCACTCAGGCCCCGTTAAAATGGTGGCTAGACCGGTACAATTCCAAGGGGGCACAAACTCACTCCTTCTACACATTTACTGATGATTACTGCCTCTTATCTGGACTCTGTGGTGTTGCTTCAGAATATAAAAACAACATAGCTAAACGCAACCTCAGTGCCTTGCAGAAAACAGAGGTCTCGTTGAACAGCACCATAAAGAGGTGATGCAGGCCTGCCCCAGAGAAAATATGCAGAAGTGGCAAAAGAGGGACAGTGGCTGAGGGTCATTGCGAAGCAACTGCTACAGGTTAGGAATGCTCATAGTGCAAAAACACACTTCTCCTAACGGCTCGCTCAGATCACTGACAGAATATCGGAAACACAAATATCGTGTGGACAGAATATCGAGTCAAAAATATTGAGGCGCAAAAAATCGAGAACGTAGACGCAAATAGGTAAGTATAGATTTACTGTTCTTAACTCCACAAATATATATCTTGAAGATGTATATATCGTCATGGTAAATATATGTGGAATTAAGTTTAGTAAAATAAACTTATCAAAACTTACCTTCATGATATTTTTGTCCTCGATATTCTTGACACGATATTTTGCCCATACAATATTTTTTCTCAGATATTTTGTCTGCACACATCTCGCTCTTTGTGCAGCAGATGAGCTGACCTACCAAGCTGCCTAATCGACACCTGTGTAGTTACACACAAATTTCTGAACCTTCAGGTGCCACAGCCTCAGTGGCCTGCCCTCAGCTCACCTGTCTATTTATTGGCAGATTTTCCAAGGCATTTTCTTAAAACGCAGAGAGACCTCAATGGTTTGAGAATTTTGAAGGATTTCAGGAATGTTCTTAAACTTTTCAGTATATCATTCTCCACCCAATGGCACCCCAAATCACCTCAAACATTCCGACAGACCTCTCGGCTTCCTGCTTCATAGCAAGCCGTTCTTCACACCATCTCTTTAAGGCGAGCATCTCAGAGGCTCACTGATGCTCGCTCAGCAATCTCCCTGACAGATTGAAATGGGTGTGGTTGGAGTTGTGTGGGTGAAGGAGGTTAAAGTTAGGACTACAAGGTCAGTTCTAGGGCATCTCAGGTCTAGGGGCGGCCCTGGACATCTCAAAAAGGACAGCACCATAGTGCGCAACAAGTAGTAACTGTGTTAAAATGCCACTATACCTTGGACAGCACAAATCCTTGCACTGACCCTAGGTGGTGGGGCACATCCTGTGTTGACTCCACGTGCATGCCTCGGCTAAAATGACTACCGGTCTTCACCTCCTTCCAGGGCTTTAGGTGGGCTGGGTCCTGCCGATGCTCAGCACCGGCAGTTCTAAAAAAGCAGGCACTGAGACAGGTCCCTATCGGGCTCTCCATTTTTGCCTTCACACTTAGGGTGGAAAAAAATCTTAACTCTGTACCAGTGCCACCCTTCACTGCCTGTGATGTAACTTCAAAGAAACTCGTTATAGTTCTTTTACTGTCTCATCATTTCAGAACTGAAGCATTTTCAATATTATATTCAACCAAGCCATAGTTATTGCTTATTTATCTTATGCAACTAACAACCATTGACAAAGCCAATAGTCCTGGCATGTTGTAGGTGGGAAACAGCCATCACATTGCATGCGTTACAACGCATGCGATTACAACGCGGTCGTTACAACGACCACGTTGTTACATCGCAGTACCATTACAACGCAAGTCGTTACAACGACTTGCTCTAGGGGGCGCTCTAAACTAAGGAATAGTATAATTTACTATTCCAACACCTTCCCTACTGTTGCACACACTGGAGTAGGAATAGTAAATTATACTATTCCTAAGTCCAGCGTGCCCCCTAGAGCAAGTCGTTGCAACGACTTGTGTTGTAATGGTACTGCGATGTAAAAACGCGGTCGTTGTAACGACTGCATTGTAATCGCACAACGCATGCGATGTAAAAGGCTATATTCGTTGTAGGTATAATGTTACTTGTTGTATTATATGTCTGGATGCAATGACAGAAAGAGCAAAATACCAGTCAGGCGGCACACTATGCTATGCACAGATTTTTAACTTACATCAGTGCTTTAAATGGGCCGGTACTCACCGGTACTGAGTACCGGCACTTTTATATTTTCTCCCCTTGAGTACCGGGACCTTTCCTCCGACAAGGAGAGTACCGGTACTCATAACAGGCCGGTTTTGATGCGGTTGCTGCTGAGCTGGTTCAAAAGCGCCAGGACCGCAGCTTGTCTTCAGTAGAACGCAGAGAGCTGCGTGTGCCTCTCTGGAAGTTAGGAAAGGAGGAGTATCACTGCAAGGTTTTTTTCAGAGGGGGGTCGGAAGGTGACCAAAAAACCTAATGGGCGCGAGTGTGGGACATATTGTTTAGGGCAATACAGCTTGTTAGCTTGGCTATTGTTTTAAACGCCCGCAAATCTTCGCCCATCAACAATTTAAATGAAAGGGATTTGCATGAAAGAAAATCCCTGCCCTCTAGACTTAAATCAATGCATTCATGCTTTTCCAAAAACTGCAGCACTAGTGTTGATTCGTCAGTGTGCCATTTATAAACATTTGTCATATAACTATAAACTTAGGTGATTTGCAGCACCCAAATCACCTCCTAAGTATCGTTGCTCCAATGAGACATGCCTGTGGCAGTCTCTGAAAAGGTTTCAATATACGAATACGTATATCGCACAAAATGCGACCCCCGACGATGTGCTGCACCTGTTAAAGATTTGAAGGCCTCCACTGTCGGGCACTGTGTGTGAAAGAGAAGTTTGAGAGCCAGGAAGTAAAAGCAATAAGTGTGTGAGTTTGCAAGCCTGGATATGACTGTGAGAATGAAAAGTAGTACTGTATGATTGTGTGAAACTAAATGTGATTCAGAGAGCATGAAATGGACTTTTAAGTGTGTGAGGGGGGCGTGTGTGTGTGAAAGGGGGCAAATGTATCTAGACCGAGTGTAGGAAATGTGTGTTTTTCAAGCCTGGCTCGACCTGTAAGTGGCTCACACACCTCTAGGCAAATGTACTTTAAAAATAGCTACTCATCAGGCCAACTCTAGCTTTATTAATCGGGCAAAGCCCTAGGGTTTGCAGCAGAAAGTGGGCGCAGTCGCAAACAGCAAAGTCTGAATGTAATACATTTTTAAAACTCTGCCCCAAAGAATTTGTCAATAAGACAAATGTGATAATAAATGTATTCTGCCTTGCCCAACTCATCACAACATGCTGCATTTCGAAATATTACCTGGTACAGAGATCTTTGCGAATCCAGTAAATTCCCGGGTACAGTGGCACTTTAATAACTCTGGCGGTTAATGCACTTGCTGGAAATATCTGTGTGCATTCTTCTAATCAAAGGTTTGACTGAACATAAAATTGCATAGAGGATCAATGTGCCTGCTGTAACGCACAGCATGAAATATGCAGATCACAGAGTTGTTTTTTAGGTCGAGCTTTAGCGGCAGTGCGCATGCGCTGCTCGCTCTGCGAGGCATGCAGTAGTAGAGTATGGGAGACAAACTGCCCTCACTCTCCGCCCATATTTTTCATTGGCTTCTGTGTTTGTCCTTAGTAAATTCTGTCTTCTGATTGATTATGAGGCTTGTTAGTCCCGCCTTATTATGCTATGTCGTCATTTGTACCCTCGCATGGCTATTGACCCCTTTACTTCGAGTGTTACACTGTACGGACGTGTTATTTAGAGCACTATTTTTTTCCGTGCCTTCTTCCCCCTCCCCCCACTCCCGTTGTCCATGCCTTCTCGCACCCCCCCACCCGCACTCCCGCTGTGCGTGCCTTCTCGCCCCCTGCCCCCGCCTGCACTCCCGTTTGCAATGCAATCGGTCTCGCGTAAATGTGAGTCCTATTGCATTGCAAATGCTTGTTTACTGTTGATTTCTCAATATTACTCCAAACAGTGTCTGCAGCAGGCACAAATGCATGCAGTCTCCCATACATTGCAAAACACATATTCAGCATGTCTTTTACACGGTTAAAACTGCCCTGATATGTAAGCTTGAGCCACTTTTTAGGGTACTTTAATTTGGAGTCCGAAATTCTGACTTTGCTGTAAGTTTGGGGGAATAAACTGCCCTTTAAAGAAAATGGTCAATTTGATCAAAGTCTTTACACTTCAACAGGACTGGGCAAAATAGACTGCCGTTACTCGCGCTACCCAGAATCCCCTAGGTTTTCATTTGCACAGCCATACATGCAAGTGACTGAGCTACCTCACCAGGCACCGGTGAGGAATGAGTTTCCTGGTTTCTTTGGAGCCGGACAGGCTCTTGCTGGGGCAGGTAATTCCGAGGTCGTGTGGGGGACAGAAGGGGACTCCTGCTGCACTCCACGGGGGAAACCATACATTTTGCCTGATCTGTGGCGTTTTCTATGTATGGGGCGGTGGAAGTGTAGTGTGAAAAAATAAACTGGCAGCAGCTGCCTCAGCAGGCAGGGCCCCCCCCGGCTCTGCTGGGGACCATTAAATCCCTGCTGGGAAAACACTGTCACTGGACACAGATGCGGTCCAGATCTCACGGGCGGGGCGGGCCTGTTAAAGTTGGGCTCTGTGGAAGTACCAGATGAAATAACAGTGACAAAGTGAGAAAGTAGGGAAGAAAAAGAACATCCAAGAGTGAAACAAACATGCAGGGAGTGAATGGTGGTGGATTAAAGAGGCATGAGGCGGAATCAAGACTACGCAGTCTTCAATAGCGCGGAATGAGGGCTTCTGAGCTATAATTTGGCACCAAGCGCTTACAATTTTACAACTGAAGCACTGTCGCTACCCAAGCTCTCTCTCTCTCACTACCCTCTGAATTTGCCTCACCATTCATTTGCTACCTCCAGCCTCCACCTATCTTCTCTCTCTTTCCACCTCTGTTCCTCTACCTCACCGCTCTCACTACCTTATTCCTGTATCTCCACCCCTCCTTCGCTACCTCTTTTTCTCAATATATAATTTCCTTGCCTCGTTCTATGTTGACCTCTTTATTTCAGATCAGTCTCTCCTCATCTCAGCTCTCTCTACTTCTCTCTTTATGCATCTCTCTACCTCACCTGTCTGTCTTCCACTGTTTTTAATCGCACAATCTTCCTCACTCTCTCCCTCTGTATCAACCACACTTCTTTTTCTCTACCTTACCTCTTTTTTAGTTCGAGCCTGGGCAGCGCATGTGCTGCTCTGCGAGGCATGCTGCATTCAGGTATGGACTTAAAGCTCAGCCTACTCCCCTGCCCACATTTTCCATTGGCTTGTGTCATTGTCCACTGTAAACTGTGGCTTTTCATTGGTCAATAGGCTTACTAGGTCCCTCCTTAGTACCGCCTTGTCTCATTTTGAAACCTCCCATTAGGACACCCCCCCTGTTACATGTGTTGTTACTTAGTAGGCTTTAATTACAGCATCCGAGCACTATTTTCTCAAATAGCTTTGTTCTGCCTGCTGTTGCAGGCAGGACACGCTCGCTCCTACGCTTTTTTTGTATTTTTATAGTACGGGCGCCAAACGCATTTGCAATGCAACAGGTCTCGCATTTACGAGAGTTTAAGCTATTGGCACTCTAAATGACAATGCCTTTTATTTATCTGTTTTAAAAACAACAGATAAATAAAGGCATTATCATTTACAATGCCAAAAGCTCAAACTCTCGTAAATGCGAGACCTATTGCATTGCAAATGCTTGTTATATAAAGAGCTCTGCTGGTTACTGTTTTTGCTGCAGACATCATTGTGTTACCTGCAGGTCACAAGTTAAAATCTTTGTCATATAGTTCAGTGATTCATGATCCTGCATCAAGGATATGCATGCAAACTACAAGGCAATCGTTAGGAAACTTGGTGGGTTTTTTTCTCAATATTTTATTATTATAAGGTTGCTTAAAAAAAGGTTAGTTTGGTTAATATTAAGGACTTACATGTTTTAAGCCACGCCCTTAATTACATCGGCCACGCCCCTTTGAGAGACCCCCCCCCCCCCAGTTTTTTTTATCCCACTTAAAGCTATGCCTCCCTCCAACTTTTTGTGTAGTTCACAGGTAACGAATTCAGGCTCCTTGTTGATTGGCGATGGAAAGGCAGGCTTGTTCCCTCTTTTTAAGGATGCTTCTTTACATTCTCAACAAACCCCCCTCCCCCCCCCCCCCCCCCCCCCCGAGTGTATAAATCCCTCCCCCAGGCATCGCATGCTGATGTTCTGCTCCCTCAGGTGAGTAATGTTGTCATTAGCGGACGCAGGATGCGCGTTGTTGTTTCAAACGAAGACAAGACATGCGAAGGCGCCCTTGAAGTTCACCGCTAAATACAATCTTCCCTAGAGACATCATCAGAACCGCTCAGCTATGTCAGTGAGAGTGTGGGCGCGTGTTTGCTGTGTGCTTGAGTGATGGCGCTTAACCGTAACACCGCGGCTTGGAAGCTGGTGTGTATGCTTCACTCTGAGACGTGTTTAATTCGGCAAATATGAAATCTTCCCCAGCATGCGCCTGACTATGAACTGTTATTTATGATTCATTTTTCACGTTACTATACCAAACTACTAAAAGTCAGTTTGGAACTCCTGAGACACAGAAGGGAACAGCGGTGCGTGATTTTTGGCGCTTTAGACACAGTGCAGACGGTGGTTGTTAACATGTGCATCTGTGTGTAGAAAACTGACCGTAAACATCCGGTCTTTGCATCACAGAACATCTCCCGTTTGGTGAATGGGTCTCTCGAGAAGGGAGCGCCGCTAGTGAAATGGAAAGCCTGATTGTTTCTGACAAGAGCTTCAGGCCTGGAGTGTACACGTGTGCCTAATTTCACGAGGGGCCCTCGGTGCTACTGATAGCCGCGCAAGCCTGGCCGCTAGTAGCTAACAAGAACCAGACCGGTGTCGATGGCGGCACACGGGGGACACATCTGCGCTCCGGAAAAGGCTTTTAACTGCGGACGAGGACGCAGAATTGATTGCCTTACCTACTTGGCAAACTTTCGGTTTTATTTACGTTTTACTGATCAAAATTTCCGAAGTATTCTCTCCCCTCAAAAAACAAACAAAATAATCAACCGATGACAAAAATGGTAGCGCCGGGACCGATGACAAAAATGGTAGCGCCGGGACCTTTGAGTCACCATGTGCACCAATTGTTAAAGTTAAGTTCGAATCTCCTCCACAGGTCACGTTTGACTGAACTCTCCCAACACAATTACCTTTGACGTCTAAATCCAAAGAAAGTGATTCACGCACACAGAGGAGAATTTATGGTGCCACTGCTGCTAATAGGAAACGTCGTGCAGGCTGAATTAACTACCTTAAGCATTTAATATTCTACTGTAAAGCCACATAGGATCATGTGAAAAAGACACATTTACTCCTTGTGAATTTTATTTGACAGTTTAGCAAAAAAAAATGGGTTCTTTGAAAGAAGCAATAAGGAATCCGAGAGAACTGGGCATAGTGGGGCTTGGAGGTTTCCAGGCAGTTCATTCGGCTATCACCTGAATATGGGCTAAAGCGTAGTCTAACGGCCTGATTACAAGTTTGTCGGTTATGGACCCACCCTCGCGGCGGTTTCAGATTCCCCTCCCGCCTAGCTGGCAGTCCGCCCGCCGAATTACAGTGTTGGTGGGTTGCTGGAGGGGAAGACCGCCGGAGTACCGACACCGCCGCCAGCCATTCACAGACCGCTGCTATGGCGGCAGGGAGAAAGCAGCTGTCAGAGGGCAGTACAGACAAGGTTACTGCTATCCGGATTACGAGTTGCCTTTCCATCGAGCCAACCGTGGTGGTGAGACTATCTGCTTCGAGGCGGTAGAATCACAGGAGATGGATAGCAAATTCACCCATTTCCTTTTTTTCACTTCAGTCTTCCACGTGGATACCTTCCTCCATTCCTCCAGGGCCGCCCTGCACAGCAGCAACTTGACCCCAAAGAAAATGACCCTGTCGGAACCGAGATCCAGTTAAGTTGGCTTCGCACTTGTCACCCATTGACCTCTACTGGGCACATATGGTCCAGAGCCCAGCAATGGCAAAGTACATGTACTAGGTATTTTTACACGTGTCATACATATCTGTACAATTAACACTTGTGCAGTCAAATTGTACACACCTGCGTCAACACATGTGGAAAAATATTTCCAGCCATCAGAAACACAGTTGCTGGGCCAGTGGGAACATCATAATATGGCAGGCGAGAGACCGCTGACTCGGAGGTGCACTTGGGACCGCCGCCGCCGTGGTATGCCGGTAAGACCGCCGCCAAACTCGTAATCAGGTCCTTAGCCATGTGACCAGTGTTCCTAGTGTGTGCTGCCAATGGCCTTAGGCAGATGTTAAATATTGCTAGGGGCACAACGAGGAATCATATTAGTTAGCAAATAATACTGATCTTGATAATATCACTACCATGCAGGTGCAGGTTTAGGATAAGCATGGATATTAAATGTGTTTTACTATGGAAGAGAGAGGGATATTATGTGTGCGTGACCTATATATTTCACAAATAACTTGTAGCATGCATGTTTGAAAATAAAGAGCCTATATAAACCATTCTACACTGTCTAAAAAATGTGTACCAACTTGACACCCTAAGCGAACGCATTCATGTCAATGCTTTAACACCAGCGGGAACTGCGAAATATTTCTCCTCGTGTTGACTTTGCTTTCTCTGGCCTGATTTCCTGCGTGATTAAAGTAACATTGTACAGTATCCACTCCACCAGGACTGATGGCGTAATGTAAAATGATTGCCCCCCCTTCAGAAGGGGCCACTGAGTCTCCCATACCTCACAGATATTCATTTGCCTTTAGCTGTATGGTGCCCCCTAAAGTTTTGGGGTCCTCTGAAGGTTTCGGCACCCCCTGCACCACAGGGTCTGCAGGGGCCTGCATAATGCCCCGCATGGACGGTCAGTTGGTGGTCGCCAGGGGCTGAAACTTCAACCCCCGTCTTGCCCTTTGAGAGTCATAACACTGCCTTTGGGACCACTGGCCTCAGATCTGACAATAGCAGTGTCAAGAACAGCAGATAAACAGTGTCCTGGTGAGCAATGTTTACTTACTGCAGATCCCACTGGAATATTACACTTTCTGTTTGTTAAAATAAATGCTTTCACATGTGCAGTATTCTTCAAAATATATCCTAAAATGAGACAAAGGAAAAAGAAAATTATTTAAAGTTGTTACCTCGCTTCATTATTGTGAATCTATCACAAACAAAGTCAATGGGTCTGGCCTTGGCGATATGTTTTTTAAATTGGTTATTTAATTTTATTATTGCAACAATTTGGAACCAAAAAATTGAAAAAATATGCCGCCTAAACATGACATCATACGCTTGTTTTAACAATTTTATCTTTTTAAAAATACCAATATAAAAAAATGACTAAAAGCAAAACATCTTTTAGGTGTCAAAAGCACACATAGTCCTAGTCGTGCCTGGCTCTGAAGGGAACTACTTTGCGTACAGATCTGCACCTTGTGAAAGAGCAGAAGGCCGTAACTCACAGTAATATTAGCCAATGGCTGCAGTGGGCTGCCCCAGTGCTACATGCTGTATCCTGCAGTAGGCAGAAAGAAAAATGTGAATGACTGTTGAATAGAGAAATTGCCAAAGAGAGCTAACCCAAAGCAGATCTGTGTTTTTTAATTTTGTGATCTTTTTTCATACACAAGGGTAGGGTGGCAAAACTGCTAAAGCTGTCTCTAGGCCATACCTAATGTAGTGTTTGAACAAAACAGTCACCTCTGTGCTTCCTAAGTGTGATAGTTCCTAACTAGTGTCATAAATCAAACCTTGTTAACAATGATAAGGAGTAAATCAAGTCAATAACACACGTCATATTCAATATAAGGCACATATGGTTAATAGCAAAACCAAAGGGGATGATGGACGGAGTGTTGAACATTGCAAGCACTCACCCCCAGTCAACTGCTCTGGGTTTAATCCATCATCATTCTTTAGCTCACTCCGCCACCCCAGTTCAGACATGGCCATATGCAAATCAGTCTGACCCTGTGCCTCATGGGAACAGTCCAGCCCGAACTGCCAAGCCATGTCTTCCCTGGACCGGAAACAAGCATCCTGGGACCGGTTTCTGGCTTACAGCCGTCATCAGCCAGGCTATCTTGAATCCAGTGGCAAAGTGAGCAAGGGACCCACGTCTGGGCATACCCTGCCAACTTAGGGCGAACATAGCAAAACCAAAGGGGATGATGGACGGAGTGTTGAACATTGCAAGCACTCACCCCCAGTCAACTGATCTGGGTTTAATCCACTTTGCCACTGGATTCAAGATAGCCTGGCTGATGACGGCTGTAAGCCAGAAACCGGTCCCTTGATGCTTGTTTCCGGTCCATGGAAGACATGGCTTGGCAGTTCGGGCTGGACTGTTCCCATGAGGCACAGGGTCAGACTGATTTGCATATGGCCATGTCTGAACTGGGGTGGCGGAGTGAGCTAAAGAATGATGATGGATTAAACCCAGATCAGTTGACTGGGAGTGAGTGCTTGCAATGTTCAACACTCCGTCCATCATCCCCTTTGGTTTTGCTACATATGGTTAATAACGATGGGGATGACCACGATTGTATTTTTAAACCTCTTTTTTTTTAAATTCCCTGGTTGGTCAATACATTTTCTCTTTCAGTTATATACTAGGCATCAAAGGCATAAATTACTGTGACGTCATCAGGATAAAGCTCAGGTACCATCACTTCATGGGTTTCAGGTTCAAAGGTCATGATGCCACTTCTGCGGCCTAATTGAGGTCAAAAGGCATGTGATGTCAGTTCTTCCAACCCTGGCATTTTGGTGAATCGATGTCCATGATATTGCTGGAGCGGGGATGTAGTTTTAATTAAAATCTCGGTTTACCACCATGAGGGCAAATCCCCGCTTTCTCTGGTCTCTCCAGGTCCAATGGATCTTTGCCGTTGTTTTAGAGAAGATCAAGAGCTGTACATCTCACATAAAATTATAATCACTAATCTATTTTCAGTCAATAATGAAAGTTTGTTATGAGTTAAAGGGTTTTATTGATCAAATCTTTTTAGTAAATCAACTTTAGTGCAAGTCACAAATTAATTTGTATTAATCTTGATCATCAATATATGAACAGAAATGGAAAATCAATATTAGTTAATCAGAAGATATAATAAATGCATTAAAGTGCGTTCCATAAAGGGGAGAATCCCAGTTCTAGGAATGGGGTGAAAATGGTGTTATTCAGAACCCATAAAGAGTTCTAATTTGAGAGAGAGAGAGAGAGATAAGCATAAAGCTTTAGCATCAAAAGTCAGCTATATATATCAAAAGTCAATAAAAGCAGAACTTCTCATACAGATAGGTTCAAGAAACTCAATAGATTCTCAGAGCAATGTGAAACGAAAGTGTTCAAGAAGTGTTAACCTACTCTAGAAACACTCACTAATATAGATAGCACGTTTTGTCACTGTTGCAGCTTGCAGTCTTCTTCCTTCTTCAGCTAGCCAGTCATCTTCTGATGCTCTCATGGGAACAGGATCATTCCTCATCTTCTCACAGAAAACACAATGACTTCTACATAGCAGCTCCATGGTTGTAACTGTTTCTTTTCACCTAGCTGTTTCCTCTTGTCTACTTATTTTACATTTTCTCATTCAAAACTACTTTCCCCTGACGGAGTCTTCATATCTATCATTTTAAATAACAAAACTTATTTGTTTGCTAGCAACAATCATTGCATAATAGGAAACATTTGCAGCATTAAATGAAAACATTTATGCAACTATTATTAATTATGAAAACATGTACATGGAAAGGCCAGGAAATAAACATGTTATGCACATTTATCATTTTCTATTCAAGTCAGCTTGTCAGACAATGTTGCTTCAGTCATTTTGAGGACTAGTACGAGTAAATATGGTTACCTACTACAATGTTTGCATTTAAACGCATTTTATTTTCATTAAAAACTGCATGTTAATTCTGCACATTATTATAAACTGTATTAATTTCTCAATATTATTAAAACACTGAACCAGTCGCTAAATCTGGCCTATTGTATATTTAAGTTACTGTGGACTGTAGGGCTGTTTTCCAAGTGCTAGGAGTGTCTCATGAGTTCTGAACAATTCAGGCGCTTCGACAAAACTAAGGTGTGAACCCCAAATGAACAAAAATAATTCTGTTACTGCTTTTGTCATATGTCCTGTTGTGCTAAATAAACAACAGATGCATTTGATATTTGTCCAGCCAGTTATAGCCGATAAGGCATAGGCACTGACTTAGATTATGGAACCCATGGGCAGGACATTGAGCCTTGGCTTCTCCACTTTCTCAAACAGTTTGGTTTTGGGCACATCGCTTTCTCTGCCAATGCACCATCTCCCCTAACTGAAAAACACGGATCTACAAAGTGCTTAGGTACATGATCTATGGAATACAAAAATCTCACTCACTCACTCAAACCACCATCCTTAAAATCATGGCTTAAGTCTAAAATATTTATGTTTTGGTTCCAAAGAACAACCCCTTGCCTAGTGTCCACTATTTGTCTGTAACTACATTTTTTGTAGGCAATACTTACGAGCGAATGCTGACAGCTTGCATCCCTGAAGGTATGACCGACTTCCACTTTAAGAAATTGTTGACTCTTTCAAACAAGGAGCTGAAAGAGAAATAATGTATGCATACTATAAAACATGATCTGTCAAAAGGCTTGTGGTGGGTCCAGCTAACTTATCCACCCTTTAGCCATTTTTTGTGGGAAAACAAATAATAAAAGCATGCATTTTGCTGGGTCTCCCTTCTTTATTTTCCTTTTGAGTTTTGGTTTCTGTAGGCTTGAAAAGAGTGTTTCTTCTTAGTCACTAGGGGGCTGATTTAGAGTATGGCTGAGAGGGTACTCCATCGCAATTGTGACAGGATACCCTCTCTGTCAAACTCTTGGTGTACCCGCCTGATCTAGAGGTGGGCAGACCACCAGGTTTACCCCCACAGAGTAAAATTTACTTGGTCAGCATAAACCTTTCTCTGACGGCTCAAGGTAGTAGAGGTCATCCGATCATCTATTTCAAGTGGGCGATATGATGACATGCTTTTACTGTCCTTGACCGCCAGCTATATCCTGGAGATGAAGGACAGTAAAAAACAAATTACCCAGCACCATCAAAAGAAACTCCCATACTTTTTTATTTTTCAAAAATGCACTCCTAAAATGGGAGTTTGTTTTTGGAAAAAAAAAAACTCAGCAAACGTCTGACAGATGGCTGTCATGTTTGATAGAGCCGTCCGTCAAACTTTTTCTTCATTGACTGAAACCGCCAATATATAGAGATGTCTGCCGGGCTGGTGGACATTTCTAAATGTGAGGGGCAGAGTAAAGATAGGTTGGCAAATAAAAAGTCCTCCAACATCCTGTTTGCCCTTACTCTGTCCGACAAATCCTAAATCAGGCCCTAAGTAATGAATGATAATGTACTTTTGTTTCCAGAGAATGACAAGTTTTCATTGCTTTGTCAGCTGCTGGCCCCATCATTATGTTTTGCTGAATTTCTTCGTGACTTCAGATGTAATAACCACAAAGACCCCTTTAATTCAATTTCTTTGCTTGGGTTGCCATTCTCCAGATTCACATCTATGATGATTTTATGCACCGAAACAATTTATGTACTTATGGTTCTTTCTACTTTTCAGTTGCGATCCAGCACTGAGCTTGAACAAGATATTCTCAGTGACTGCCTAACAATCCAACCTCTACAGACATCTGCTTCTCCACATGATGGTGCAGATACAACCATGGGACGATCACCATGCCCTGTCCATGATGTATATCCAGGTAAAGAAGTCAATGTGTTATGACAGCAAGTATAAACTTTAAAATATTTATTTTTCCCCTGAAATTAAGACACTTTTAATCCGTCATATTTTATTGGTGCTCCTGTAGCTGTTATTTTACATTTTATATGTTAGTTTCACAAAATCACCTGTCACAAATGCAGCTGATGTATTTCCTGGACAAAATTATATTAAATGATAAATTGTCTTAGATGAAGAAGAAGTGCCTGCTTTTAAGATTTTACAAAATATGAATGCCTGAGTGAAAATTACAGTATTTTAATCGTGACTAGGACCTTCAAAAAGATATGGTTCAGGAAGAATAGTATGAGGGGTCAAATGATCAGAACCAGACAGTTTCTGCAGGCAAAGCATGAGGGCGAGATTATCCTTCCTGACCTTTTCTGGACATTATGGGGACCTCCTTTTCTTCTGAAAGCTAGCTTTAACATAGCTAGTTGAGTACGTATTTATGAAAACGTTATTATTCATAGTTTGAAACAAAGTTCATTACTCTTGTGCTCTTTGCAGCTACAGACATATATTGATGGGTGGGTCAAATTGTAAAAGGCCCTAATAGGATAATGGCATTGCAGTTAAAACAGGCCAAAGTTAATGAATATCAAAATTCAGGATCGCTGGAGTACTAATTGCCATAGTGTTATCAATGGGTAGAAAGAAGACAAATGATTGGCCTTATGTGACTCTTAGAAAAGTCTAGTTTAGGCTGATTAAAAAGCCTTTCCAGGAAAGAAAACACCTTCGCATAGCAGAGAGTACTTTGTTGCTACCAAATAACAGATACAGATAGCTTCAATTCACTTATGAAACAACTATAATCCTCATACTCTGTCTAATTTTTTCTCAATAGCATAAGATCAGATAAGCATCACCTTATGTAAAAGTGATATTAAAATGCTCACTGCCCCCTCCCAAGAAACAGTTCATGCAAGTATGATCAATTTAATGTACCATTTGAGATCGATACCTGTTTCCTCATTGGTGCAATTTCATTACTATTTAATGTTCTGTAAGGAATGCAGTTCAAATAAGAAAAATAAAGCATTTGATACAAGAATAATCCTCTTGAGATGGAAGGAGAGTGATGCTTTCATGAAAACTCCTATGAAAAATCTTTAAATGTATTTATTAACTCCATTCCCCGGAGACGAGAGTGTACTTTTCAGATTACGAGGTGCATGGAAATGCATATAGTGACCACAGTTATTTGCCTGTTTTCTTCTGGGGTAGTAAGGATGTTATATCCCGTCCCTTGAGCCATTTCCCTGTTTGTGCTGATAGGAATAAGAGGGCGCTGCTGAAATGGAGCTAGCAGTTTGCAATAAGGACATAGTAGGACATCCAGACCGCCTAGTAATTGATCTCCATGATGTACAATTTCACATAGAGTAATTTACTAGTTCAGAGTCCTCCAGTCCATTTGGGCATTTCACCATTATCCAATATTTGTTAAATACAATTGATATCTGAATGTTTCCCAATTATCCACCGCAATTCATTATTCGTCTTTAGCTATTCATTGTTTCACAATGATGAATTCATAACTACGAAATCATGAACAATATTTCTTGAGCCGGATTGCATTTGAAATCTCTTGTTGCGTGAGCTGTCAGGAATACATCCCTTTCATAGACTCCAACATCTGAGCACGATACACAAACAAGCCACTGTCACTCAGGAGTTTACTGAGTCAACTTACAACAGCGTTTTAGTTTCTAGAGAGAAAGCCACCTTTCTCACTTAGTAAACAATTAATTCCCGCATACGAATGTATGCTTCCTTCAAGGGTATAGAGTCTAAATATCGAATTTTAAATATCAATATGACAAAATATCGAATTTTAAATATCGAGTGGACAGAATATCGACTGTCAAAAATATAGTGGTACAGAATATCGCAATGCAGGTAAGAAATATCGATTGTCATAATATCGAAGTTAGTAATATTGTCAGTCATATTATCGTTGTTAAAAATTTCGATTTTTTTTACTGTTGTAAATGTTAGTATATGTGTTAAAAGTATATATTATTTTTGTAATGTATGTTTGAATTTTTTAAAAGTAATGAATTTTATGTTAAATTATTTTTGCGTAGTTTAGTTCTGTAGCGGGTTGTGGGTTTATAGGGGAATAGGGCGGAAGTAATTTAATTATAATATATTAATTAAGAATTTTTTGAATTAATTATTAATATGTTAATTCATTTTTGCGTAATTTTATTCTGTAGCGAGTTGTGGGTTTATAGGGGAATAGAGTGGGAAGTAATTTAATGTAAATTCATTATTTAATAAATTAATTAATATTTTTGTATTTAATAATTTATATTGTTAATTGAGTTAATTAATTATTAATTAATTATAAATGTATTAATACTAATTAATAATGTATTGGTAAATATGTTAATTGTGTTAAAACAAGTTAATGATTAGTTATTAATTTGATATTAATTATTAATAATTAATTTGTTAATATATTAATTGTTTACTTTTTTTAGGAGTGGGTTCATTGTTGATAGGGGAGCAGGGTGGGAAGTAATTTAATTTTTATTAAAATTTTAAATATTTTTTATATCATATTTTTTACGTTAATTTATAGTGTTAATTGTGTGAATTAATTTATATTTGATGGAAATTAATTTTATCGTTAATTGTTAGTTAATTAATTAATTGATAATTAATTATGTTAATTTATACATTTTTTACAATATTGGTGGTGATGTTTATAGGGGAATATGGTGGGAGGTAAATTATTTTTTTAAATTAATTAATTGTTAATTAATGTTAATTATACTGCAGGAGTGGGAATACTAAATTAATCCCCTACGCTATCCAACACTTTCCCTACTGTTATACTTGGTGGAGTGGGAATAGTAATTTTTACCCACCTGCTATCCAACACTTTCTCTATTGTTGCACTCGGTGGAGTGGGAATAGTCATTTTTGCTCACCCGCTATCCAACACTTTCCCTACTGTTACACTCGTTGGAGTGGGAATAGTAATTTTTACCCTCCCACTATCCAACACTTTCCCTACTGTTGCACTCACTGGAGTGGGAATAGTAATTTTTACCCTCCCGCTATCCAACACTTTCCCTACTGTTGCACTCACTGGAGTGGGAATAGTAAATTATTCCCACACGCTATCCAACAATTTCCCTACTGTTGCAATTGCTGGAGTGGGAAGAGTAATTTTTACCCACCCGCTATCCAACACTTTCCCTACTGTTGCACTCACTGGAGTGGGAATAGTAATTTTTACACTCACGCTATCCAACGCTTTCCCGATTGTTACACTTGGTGGTGTGGGAATAGTACATTATTCCCATTCGCTATCCAACACTTTCCCTACTGTTGCACTCTCTGGAGTGGGAATAGTAATTTTTACCCACCCGTTATCCAACACTTTCCCTACTGTTGCACTCGCTGGAGTGGGAATATTAATTTTTACCCACCCGCTATCCAACACTTTCCCTACTGTTACACTCGTTGGAGTGGGAATAGTAATTTTTACCCTCCCGCTATCCAACACTTTCCCTACTGTTGCACTCACTGGAGTGGGAATAGTAATTTTTACCTTCCCGCTATCCAACGCTTTCACCACTGTTACACTTGTTGGAGTGGGAATAGTAATTTTATCCCCTACGCTATGCAATGTTTTCCCTACTGTTATAATTAATGTTGTGTGAAATTTTTTTTTTTTTTAAATAATATTTTTAATAATGTAATTTATTATATAGAAATGTAATTCTTATATTTATATTACAGGTTTATTTAGATATATATGTAATTATAATTTAAATTAAGTTTTTAACATTTTATAATTAAATTGAATAATTATTTATTAATATTAAGTTAATATATATATAATTTTTTTAATTATGCATGTTTAATATTTTTATACATTACATTTATTATTGATTAATTTTAACATTTTTAAATAATTCTAACTATGTTTTATTTAATTATATTTATAATTTAATTTTATATTATTTTTAAGACATTAAAAAAATCGATATTTTTGTATATCTATATTTTTAACAACGATATTTTGGTTTCGATATTTTGGTACTTACCTTTAGGGAGATAGGAAGTCGATATTTTGAACATCGATATTTTGGCGACGATATTCTGGTATCTCGATATTTTGACTGACGATATTATGTGAGTGATCCCCTTCAAGATTGGATTTTAATGGCTGTATTGGTGTTAGTAAACACATTTTCTAGTTAGTGAAAAACTTGATTCACACCTCTGTTATTTGAACATTGTTTCTACTATCTGAAAACTAAAATGCTGGAACTCATGAAAAAGGCGGTCCTTGTTTTATTGTTTTCGAGAGACAAAGATGTTTCCAAGAAGATGTGGTTATTAGAGATATGAACTAAGATATAAGATCATAACGCTTGCAATGACCCCACCCACAAAATAATTCGCCAGCATTCCTGTGTTGTTAGGCTAAACCAAACATGTTTTCAACTATGTTGCCAAAAGCTTTATCGTTGTCTCTACTTTGTAAAGCAGTGCAGCACATGGTGACTGGATTTCGATTTTACATGTACTCAATTAGTAATGTAGTTAATGTTTGTGCAACCATTTATTCTTGATAAAAAGTTTGTTCTTTTCAAATAAACTTTTTTGCTTTCTTGTCTGCAAGTCAAATTTCTGTCAAGATCTTATAGCCCAAATTTAGTAGGTCTGAAGAAGGAGTGCTCCTGTATTTCCTTTGCTTGGTTCAGTATGACATTTACCATGTTGTTTCCATACTCTGTGGGGAATCTTTCTCGTTGATGTTGAAATGTACCTCCGAAAAACACTTTGCTCAGTTCTATTTTACAGACAGTGATACATCTTAGTGGTTCAACTTTTGCTTGCGGGAAGGTGAAACTATGGAGACCAAGGGATTGTTTTGAGAAACTGGCTAAATTCTAGGAAAGAGACACTCCCTTTTTGCACTACTTGAGGTTGACCCGTACCAATAGTTACTTCAAATTTGTTGCAAAGTGATGAGACCTGAACTAAGCAGTTTCAAGTCAGATTCCCTAATGTCAAATGGAGTCCTGAAAAGGAAAAAATAGTAGTGAGCATACTCTGTACTAAGCACCACCGTGGAATCTGGTCGCTAGTTACAATCCTGAGCGAGCACCTGGAAAAGCATTTAAAATACTTATTTTCAGAAATCAGCAAAAGAAAGTGGTTAGAATTAAGTTTGAGAAGCGAGGGAAAGACATTACAAATCCCACAAAATAGATATATGTGATCACTACTGTGAGAAGTTGGCCTGGTATATACTGTCCACTAATTAAAGTGGGCACCCTGTACCAGTCCAAACAACCCTTATGGTGATTTAAGAGGTCAAAGATAACCTTAGAAAGCTATCCAAGTGGTAGCTGTGGAGAGCAGCCTTCAGGCTTAGGGGCCGATTCCGATTCAGGCCGGAAATCTCTCCGACCGAGCCGGACCTGGAGAGATTTCCGACCGAATCGGACCCTAGCAGTCCGACCGAACGAGTATGATGCGTTCGCATGCTATCGGACTCGATTCGGTCGGACTCCCATTGAAGTCAATGGGAGCCGGTCGTACAACGCGTACGCGGGCTCCCATTGACTCAATGGGTGCGAGGCGAACAAGGGTGCCCCCTACAGCGGGTACGCGTCGGAGCGGATCGCGCCGTACATGCACAGGTAGGGGGACCCATGGAGTCCCCCTGTGTGCGACTTGCGCGGCTAGGCATACAGGGGGTCTGACACTGGACCCCCAAAGTGCGGCTCCGACTGCTCTTTCGAGCCGGACGGCGCGAGTCGGTCGGACTGCTCGCGGCGCGCATCGTACTTACCCGGCCGGGGAACGTCTCCATTGCGCGGTGCGAGTCGTGTCCGTGCGAGTCGGTCGGAGCGGTTGGGTCCCGCGAACGAGTCGGTCGGCGATTTCGCGTACGTTCGCATCGTACTCGCTTGCCCGGATGCACGTCCGACTCGGTCGGGAAACAGGGCTCCGAATCGGATCCGGTAATGCCGAGTCTGATTCGGAGCCCTACCGGCCGAGATCGGAATCGGCCCCTTAGTCTTGAAGGAATGTTAAGCAGCGTGTTTTACCAGAATGTAACCTTATAGTATTGGTTAAATGAAAGGAGAACCACACAGTAGTTATAAAAATATGTATTTATTATTATAACACACCTTAAATACCTCACAGTATCTGCTACACGCAGATAAACACAAAACACAAAATACTGTAGCACAGAAACAATCGTAAGTAGCACTAATACACAGTGGGCTCCAGGGGGAGACCAAACCATATACTAAAATAGTGGTATAAGAACCACAACTTGAGTCAAGACAGTGTCTAGAGGATGTAGAGTCGCTGGGACCCCAAGGAACCACCCAAGGTGAGTAAGGAGGGACCCCACGGAGGACGGGTGCAGTGTGAGAACATGACCGCGTGCTACGTACAATTCAATGGGAGAGTCGCGGTTGCAGTTTTACAGTTTAAGGACCCTTCCCAGTGGATTATGAAGAAACCCTTTGGAACTTAGAAGGTTGGAGAGCCACCCCACCTGTGGATACCGAAGTACTAGAGTTACCTATCCCAGGGAAGCCGGGTGCATAGGGCTGAAGTGGCGTCGGAAACCGCCGTCGTACTCTATGGCAGTCTTCAAAGAAATGCCACTGCTGGAAAGGAGAAAAGTGTCCGGTGGAACCCACAGGTGGATTCTTGATTGAAGGAACCTGAAAGCAGAGGGGACAGAGTCAGGACGACATCCGAGCCCTGCTCGACAACGGGGAAACAGCGGCCCTCATCCTCCTGGACCTCTCCGCAGCGTTCGACACAGTCTGCCACCGCACCCAAGTGCAACGCCTGAACAACGTCGGAATCCAAGAGAAGGCACTGGAGTGGATCATCTCCCTCCTCGCCGGAAGAACCCAGAGAGTCCGCCTCCCCCCGTTCAGTTCCGAGGCCACCGAAGTCATCTGCGGCGTACCACAAGGATCATCACTCAGCCCCACCCTCTTCAACGTCTACATGAGCCCCCTCGCAGCCATCGCACGCCAACACAACCTCAACATCATCTCCTACGCCGACGACACCCAGCTGATCCTCTCCCTCACCAACGACCCCACAACCGCCAGAACCAACCTACATGAAGGGATGAAGGACGTAGCCGAGTGGATGAGGAACAGCCGCCTGAAACTGAACTCAGATAAGACGGAAGTCCTCATCCTAGGATCATCACCCTCCGCCTGGGACGACTCCTGGTGGCCCCCTGCCCTGGGCAACGCACCCAAACCAACGGACCACGCACGCAACCTGGGCTTCATCCTGGACTCCTCCCTCTCAATGACCCGACAAGTCAACGCCGTCTCCTCGTCTTGCTTCAACATCCTACGCATGCTGCGCAAGATCTTCCGGTGGATCCCCACCGAAACCAGGAAGACGGTCACCCAGGCCCTCGTCACCAGCCGACTGGACTACGGCAACTCCCTCTACGCCGGAACGACAGCCAAACTTCATAAAAGACTCCAACGCATCCAGAACGCTGCAGCTCGACTCATCCTGGACATCCCCCGACACAGCCACATCGCCAGACACCTGAGAGACCTGCACTGGCTCCCCGTCAGCAAGAGAATCACGTTCCGACTCCTCACCCACGCACACAAAGCCCTCCACAACCAAGGCCCCAGATACCTCAACGACCGTCTGACCTTCTACACTCCCACCCGCCAGCTACGATCGACCAACCACGCCCTCGCCGCCGTCCCCCGCATCCGAAGAGCCACAACGGGAGGAAGATCCTTCTCCTACCTGGCTGCCAAGACGTGGAACTCCCTACCCATCCACCTCCGCCTTACCAAGACCACCTCTCCTTCAGGAAGCAACTCAAGACCTGGCTGTTCGAACAGTAGCGGACCCCCCTCCCCCAAGCGCCTTGAGACCCTCCGGGTGAGTAGCGCGCTATACAAATGATTGATTGATTGATTGATTGGAGTGTCCAGGGGCTCGGTAGACGAATTCCCACCGATGTTGGGTGCTTCAGGTGTGATGATGGAGACCTTGACTCTACAGCTGCAGGGACCAGGAGACGTTGAGGACAACCAGGAGCTGGATACGAGCTGTCCCACGAAGGATGTTGAGTGCTGAGGGGTCGGTGTCCGGCGGGAGCAACAACAAGCCTTGGCAGCGGCAACCCATGAAGAGAGTCAAAGAAGGTTATGGTCTGGCCCAGCAAGGACCAGAGGACTCACCACAGCAAGGGGAGTCAGGGCAGGCCTGGAGCAACCAGGGGAGCCTAAGTAAAGCAGTGTTGTCCCTCAAATGGACCCACAGGTCGAAGGCACAGGAGTCGCGAGGGGACCTCTAGCAGTCTCACAAAGTAACAGCTTGCAGGACACAGCGTGTGAGGAGGCCGAAGTCCTTTGTATGAAATGTGTGCAGAGGTTGGGGCTATCGATAGCCGAATGCACGTAGTTGGTAAACGCCAACAAGCAAATGCACATGCAAAAGTACACAGTGCACAGGGGTTTGGGTTGTGCAGTCCCCATGAGGGATACTGGCCTCAAACTTGGGGAGAGGGCAGCTCAACCGCAAGGAATGTAGAATGCCACCTCCTGTGTTGCTTGAGCCTTTGGAGTCAGCAGGAGCTCAGGATCAGCAGACCGGTCAGTTGCGTTACGGTGCATCCGAATGCAGGGGAGTGACTCCTTCACCCCAAGGGAGATAACTTCAGTTGTGCTTGGTGCTCCACAGGTCCTGCACGGAGCCTGTATGGTGCACGGGCACAGACAATGCTTTGGACGGAGAAAGAGACGAAGTCGGGCCCAGTCAAATTCCAGCGAAGTCCAGAATGTCCAGTCGGTAGAAGATCACTGGTTTCTTTTTCAGAATCTTCTCCACGTCAAATCTAGGGTCCTACAGCCAGGTAAGCCCTTAAGTACCCACGGGAGAGGGTTGGACAGATTCAGGGGACCCTCCCAGGGGAGGGTCAGGACAGTGGGGAGGGTACTCCCCTGTCCTTTGTCCAGTTTCACGCCAGAGCAGGAGCCAATGACTCCCAGGACTGGTTTGAACTGGACTATGCACAGCCACTTTGGAAGTGCACCTAACCCAGCCCTAATACACTAAATCCTGTCTGGGAGGTGGTCACACCTCCCTGTGACAGGATGTCTATTGTCCTGCCTTCCCCTGCTCGAGCTTGGCTCAGCAGCAGGAGGGCAGAAATGTGTCTCTGGTCGGCAGCAACCATTTTGTGTTGCCCGGGTCGAGAAGGCTGGTACTGGGAAAACCAGGGACCCCACGAAGCTTGCTTCAGAAGGGTGGAATCATTCCTCCCACACCGGTTATCCAGTGTGGAGGTATGATTCCAAGGTGTTTGATACCAAACACAACATGTTTTGTTGCAGCCATTTTCGAGATAGCATTTTACGCAAGCATATAATGCACCTCTACCTATATGTCTGGCTGCGTCACCGACAACCCGGAGAATGGTCTCCGAAGGCTGCAGGGGTGCTCTGCTCATGCAGGGGCACCCTCTGACATAAAACCCAGCACCCTGCCTTCAGGATTGTCAAGGCCTGCTAGAGGGGTTTTAAGTGTAGTGACCTATAGATATAGTAAACCTATATCTAAAGTAAGTGGTGCATGCACCATCTTACACAGGCTGCACTGACAGGCCTGTAGTTCCACTTTTCATGGCCTCTCATGGGTGGCATAATACATGCTTCGGCCCATGGGAGGCCTCTGGAGTACCTATGCCCTGGGTACATGTGTACCATATACTAGGGACTGGCAAGGGTACCCCAGTATCCAATCTGGAGTATACCTAAGTACATGGCATAACATTTTAGGGAGAAAGCAGATAGACTGGGGTCCTGATTAGGAGGATCACAGTCAAATTAGTCAAAAACAGTGTAACATCAAGCAAAAAGTGGGGGTAACCATAAGAAGCAGATCCTACTTTCCTACAACTACCTTGTCAGATGAACTTTAAATGGAATATTGTCAGCAGTATGTTGTTATTGAATAACAAGGATTCTCTCTGAACATTTGGGTCACACGGTGTGCAAAACACACATTGTTACAGACAAATGTATTGAGGACCATTTGTCACAAAAGAGCTCCTCCAGGACCAATGAGAGATCATCTTTGGACTTAACACCAGAAATACAAAAGTCTGGCACAGGTGACAGGCTCTGCATTATTCAGCAGAAATATATGGTTAATTGTGACAAAAAATAGTTTAGGATTTTGAGTACATTTGAGTGGCTACTGTAAATGAGTTATTAGCTCATATGAAAGTGTGCACACCTTCGGCCATAGTATTTCCAGTTGCACCGTTTGCATGTGCTCTGCCATATATTGGAATGCATGGTAAAAACACCAGATGTTTTTGCCAGGTAATTCCAATATATATAAACAGGTGTTCTGCTAAATGTTTAATATATATTACCTTTCCTATATATGATTTATATCAATCATCAAAGATTTATATATCAATGGTTTATTCCATCAATTATGTTGACCCATTGGTAGCCCAGGATTTTCATAACTTTTAATAACAAATTTAAATAAGTGCATTATGTTTTGCAGTGAGTGCTACCAAATAAGTTGTACATGTATGTTGGGCCATTAGATGCTGTGGCCAAAACACAGTATGGAATGTGCATTCATGGTAATGGTATTATTGTCTAAGAGCACTTATTAAATAACCACTTAGGCTTATTTAAAAAGACAGAGATTGACATTAAATTGGATTTTTACAGCAATCAGTATACATTTGAAGGATATAAGTGTATCCCACATCAGTGTACTCCTGTCTGTATGCCAAAACAACACATTGACACCGTTACACCCACCATCATAGGTTGTTAGTACAAGCCTATATTTCCAGCAAGCAGTGACCAATATTCTCCAAATTGGTTACTCTTGCACTCTCAAGCAACTGCTACATCTCAGCTGCTGTTCAATTGGTTGGTTATGAAATCACAATACCCAATGGTGAGCTATCCTGTTGCCATGGAGATTTGCCTGTGGAATATCTTAGTGCATTAGGAAAGAGTGCAGATGTATTTCCAGTATGAAGCCCATATGAAACGTTCTTGGTACTTTTTACTGGCTCTTTCGGCACATATAGGCGTATTATCATATTAAGGATGTTAAACACAGTAACTAACATAATTGTAAGTGATAAAGTCTACTAATACCCACAGACTTTATAAGTTTTACCTATGCTGCTATTTCATTAGTGCAATATTATCAACATTACGATTGTGTAGTGTTTTTTTGAATACACGGGAGTCTTGGTGTTTTCATGTACAGATCAGTGTGATTTTAATACTCTAGGTGTGGTTCATGCTCTTAGAAGAGTTTACCTAGCTAGAGTATCACATTAACAACCATTGTTATGAGCATTAGCAAAGCCAATAGGTCTGGATATTTTATAAATGAAAGTGGTTCTTCATTGATAACAGAGTTTGTTTGTGTGGTGGTGAGGATGGGGGAATGGGCCACTGTGAAAATGAGCCAACTGCTGGGTGGATGATTGAGTAAGTGCATGAGTTAATGGATCAGTATAGCTTGAGTGAGTTAATCGAAGAGTGAATGGTTAAATAAGTGAATGCATTGATGGATATTTAGAAGAATTAATGAGTGCTTGAATAGATTAATGATTACGTGCAGGGTTGGAGGCGACAGGTTATGCCAATCTTACAGGCTGTGGCCTCCGACAGCAATATTAATGATCTCATAAAAATAGCAAGTATACAGTGCAAACATTACACCAGGCCTGCGTACTGTTGTACCAAGAATGCCTACAATATATTTAAAGAATGATCAAGGTTACACCAGTGTAAGCATAACACCAAACGTGGCCACAATTTTTCCAAGAGTTCCTACAGTAGGTCTAGAGTTATATCTGTATTGCCAGTGCATGCATTACAAAAGAGCGGGTGCCATTCTGCAGGGAATCTCAGCTTTCTGGATGATTCTCATTCATAGTGGAGCACTCTATCTGATGCTGGTGCCCTTCTTACCTTCTGTTGAGGCCACAATGCAAAGAAGCCTTAAGTGCCTACAAATCCGGCATCCATGACATCAGAGGGAGCCAGAATGACTACAGAGGTAGCTCCAGAGTTTGCCTGCTTTCAGCCTGTACCTGACCAGGTGCAGAAAGAGTGACAGGCACTGAAACACACTGTCTCTTTTTCATGCTGGGACATTGTTATTAGTGCTCAAAAACAAACCCCGCCTCCTATACTTTATGTGCCAGATTTGAGGATTCAAACTCCATTGCACCTTCAAGCATGAGATTCCAGCTTTGCAGAATGTGACGGCTTGGCATTGGACTTAACATACAAGTCGTGTACCTTGAGCTGCTGTCGATCTATCCTTGAGCTTTCTAAACGTCAGAAAAACTCTTCACCACCTCCTCCCATTAACTCAATGCAAGGTTATTGATTCGTTTTCAGCCCCAGTCGGCTGCCATCACTGTCTGAAAATCTGTAAGCTAAGCACCACAAATCTGAACTAGAAGAACTGGGTGGAGCTGTCAACTCTATCACATGACTTTGTCCCACCAGAAGTAGCTTCCACCACCTGGAAGGGTTGACTGTGCTTCAACCCTCTCCACCTTGACCTCCAAATCAGCACGTCGGAATATAGAGACGTTGTATTAGCCCCAGCCTTGACATGAGCAACACTGGAAGTGATTGCACTCCATAAAAATATTTAAGTACAAAAATAATTTTGCTCACTAGGGCAAGCCCTCAATCCCCTATATGACTATGTGCACTTCCAGTATTCCCGGTCCTGCTAAAAAGGGGGTGGGGGGCTTGGTAAATGAAGCCACATGAACGCTCGGCTCATTTTTGGCCCAAGGATTCAAGGAGAACTCGCGCTGCACCACATCCAGGCATCTGCGAGCCTGCCTCGAGCCTTAAGCGGCTCATCCACTGCTTTTTCTGCACAAACATGCAAGATAAGGAACACCTTTCAGAAGAAAATAAAGATAATCAGCAATCACCTAGAAATCCGAAAAGCTATAAAAACTTGGATATTTCTAAAAATATGACTGAACTGGCCCTCACCCTATAACAACCTGTGGACTGTACCCGCATAATGCAATGTAATCACTCCATTTCCCTCCACTAGTCAAGGGATAAAAGCCTGCAAAATGCGTGCCACAACTCCTTTTGAGCACATCTGAATCAGACACACAAATACAATAAAATGAAACAACCTTCACTGGAGCAGCCATACACTCTAGTTTGCACTGTAGATAGGAAGAAAACAAAGGCCATGCTCATATGTGCAGGGCACGGGCATACATTTCCCAGCACATACTATACCATGTCATATCTTGCACCTCAACGAAATTCGACTGGTCAAACATTGGCGTAACAATAGCCCCTGCAGCCCCTTCGGTGCGGGGGGGGGTGAGCTCCAGGACCCCCCCCCCCTCAAACACTGTGCAAGGATGGCAGGCACCTGGACTAAGTGGTCCTGACCTGGTCCGGAGTGTGTGGCCGCCCTCCATGTGCTCTGCAGGGGGGGGGCCTCAAGTTTTGCTACGTCACTGTGATCCAGGGCCCTCCCTTTGGAGGCTCCATGATACATGATTCCTCATTAGACTCAAGCTCGGATTCCTGGTTGCCACATTCTAATCTTTTTTCACAAGTGGTAATCTAGGGTTCCTGGTGTGGAGGAGAGGGGTTTCATACGCTGTCACATTGGGAGTATGGGAAAAAATTATCCACCAAAGTACCTCATGTTGGTCATCGGAATAACTGGGTTACAGATAAGATGCCTGCCACATTCATCCACTTTAGTTTGTGGATATTAAAATACCCTTGCTCTCTGCTAGCACATAGATTTTGATAATTGGCCTGCGTGTAGTTCGTACAGTTTCTTGTTTTTCCTACATTTTGGGCTTGGGTAAATTTAATCACAAAGTGGTAATATGTCCTCATGTGTGCTCATTGAAGCTGAAAATATGCCAGTTTCTGAACTTATGTTGGCAAAGTGTTTTTCCCACAACAATTTACAAGATACACAAGATTCCAGATTATAATGCCAAAGAGCACAAACAGAAAACTTTGGGAAATACAAGTAGTACTCGTAGTATTTGCAAGCACTACTGGAAGTTTGTGTGAGAAAGCCTTAACAACTTTGCAAACGATCATCGTTGCTGAAGTCAGCCCTGAAACTCTGATGAACAGTGCCACTGAATTCTGTAGATTTCATCTAAGGTTTTTTTTCCTGTAATGTCCCTATTATTTCACGAACAAGGCAGAACAAGCATTTGCAATGCAATAGGTCTCGCATTTACGAGAGTTTGAGCTATTGCCATTGTAAATGACACATCCTTTTATTTATGTGCTGTTTTTAAAACAGATAAATAAAAGGCATTGTCACTACAATGTCAATAGCTTAAACTCTCGCAAATGCGAGACCTATTGCATTGCAAATGCGTGCTCTACAAATAAAAAAAAGCGTCCGGAGAGAGAATGTCCTGCCTGCAATGGAAGTCGGACACACAGTACCAATCTTTGTTATCAGTTGGGGAAGATAGCACGGTTCTTGAACCACTAAAATGCAGGTAGAAACATTATGAGAATTTTGGCTGTTGGGGAATTTATACATAAGGCAATGCACATTACCTTCACCCACGCTCAGGCATGGGAATCATCACAGGTTGCACCACATTAATTGGACTTTAGGTAGTGGCAAACTAAACCCTGCCCCCTTGCCATTATTTCACGAAGAATTCTGGCGGCGGACATAATTTTAGGATAACCCTGTCCAATACTGGAAGGAAAAAAGGGGGATATTTGATATGACAGTCATAGTCACCGAGGGAAAAACATAATTCTTAGTCCACATTCTTTTTGAATTACTAGATATATTAAGGCAAACCTATTGACAGAAGAGTATGAAATAATTCTAAAACAATAATCTATTTATTACACTAATAGAAATTCGAGATACAGGATGCATTTTAGTGGCGAAGTTGATGACTGTGAAAGTTGGAGAATTCTGTGGTTGTGTGAAAAAGATTTTATCTGCTTGTGCCTAAATTCTGTAAAGATGTAAAATGTAATGTCAAAATGTAATCCAAACATGTAAGACAGTTATACACAATCTTGAATCGCCTGCCAAACCCTCAGAGGTGACGAACATGAGGTTGCACCAGAACTCAGTTTGCGGTGCAAAAGTATTAACACATACAGCGCTGCTGACTTTGGAACTGGAAAACCAGGTTCGAGTTTCGGCGTTGGCTCAATAGCCTATGTTGCCGGTCAAATCACGTAATCTCACCGTGCCTAGGAAAAATTAATGTGCTCTTATGTAATATAACTGATGCTCGTATAAAGCGTGTTCGGGTCGAGGTCACAAACTACAAAACTGTAAAAAAATAAGAAGAATACACACGCCGTGATGTGTTTCAGTAGCAGGGCTCATGAATTATGTAAAGCCCACTGTCACAGCTTCCTTCTTGGCGGCTGTTAGTATTTTACTCCCGGCCCCTCCAGTGCAGGCACACGCAGTCAATGCCTTGGCGCTGCTTTCTCTCATGGTGAAAGAAATGAGGCAAGGGGCTAATTACACACGCTTACCATGAAATGTGCGCCATCGTCCCTGCCCCAGCAGAGACACATATTGAGCTGAAGTCTGGTAAGTGCAAAGCTCAGGGAGGGTGTGCTGGTTTCATGAGAAACGGTTCCTGCTGCGTATCCAACAAGGGAAAGTGAAACAGCGCCATGCGCTGGTTGTAGGCACGCAGTGAGCGTGCACATCGGTGTGGCCTGCGGCTCGTGCCCAGTGGCGGCGCCTGCGGACTTCGCCGCACTTGAATAAGTGCTGCGCGGCTCGTGCGGCCCAGGGACGGGGCTGCCAAAGCAAAAAAAAAACAACATTAGAAGAAGTCCGGCAGGAGCCCACCTCGCCTTCGTGAATTCACATGGTGCGGCCAAAGCAGGATTTTAGGCGGGGCTCCTGGGAGCAAGACGGAGCCCCGCGTGTTGCTGCAGTGACCGGCTGAAGACGGAGACCAGCCGAGGAGCAGCACAGAGTCCCCACAAGAGCAGGTAAGTGGGGTGAGGCATGCTGTGAGTGTAAAGCGCGCCGCGCTTGGAGCTCGCGTGCGCATTAAAAAAAAAAAATGATATTGCATGAGGCTTGCGAGGACGGAAGGGGGACAGGAGATGTGCACATCGCGTGTCTGTACGTGCGTGTTCACGGGCGCGTTCACATTTCCAGTCCGTCCGGCGCGTGCACAGCTCCTGTCTCCCTTCCAAAGCAAGTCAGTAACAATAGATCTCGCTAGCGACAGCGCTTCGCGCTGCGTCGCCAGGCGAGACCTAAAAACTACTGTGAGCACTCTGATTCAATCTGGATTGGATTGCTTTAATTCTCTATAGTCTGAATTTAGTGACTATTCATTGCTCGATATGATTATAGTACAAAACCAACACAACAATTTGATTTATAGCTTTCACGTTTCATAAGAGAATATAGGGCCAGATGTACAATTCTCTTTTCCGGTCACAAGCCCAACTATTCTCAAAATCGCAGTGTTTGTGATCACAAAAGGGTTTTTTACAATGTACTGCAAAATGGAGTTTGCGACTCATTCCGAAGTGCAATTAAGAGGGAGTGTGAAAGAGCAACCCCTTCTATTTGCAGTTGAAATGAGATGTATCAGTGGTTTTAGACCATAGTTGTGGCTGTGAACCACTGAAAAAGTACCAACACCTTGATGAAGGTGGTAACTCATTCAGAAAGGAAAGCTTGCCCCTGTTGGATAGCTTCCCTTTTGGGAATTGTGTCAGGCAGCCTCGGGAACAATAAGTAGTGGGACAACTGTCTGCTGCCCCTGGTGTTTTCGCAAACCCAAAACATTTTTTAAGAAGAGTCCTTGCTCCTTCAAGGAACGGGTTGCTTTAAAAAAAAAAAAAGAAGTGTTTCCTGGTTCAGAATGTGTTTGCAGGGGTGGTGGTGTGGTATCTCTTCCAAGCCTCTGTCCTTGTGTTCGTAGCCAAACTCATTGGTTAGCAAATAGCAACCTGCCTGAATAATATTAGTTAGACAGGTTGCGCTTTTGCAAAATGACCAATTATTGCCTACGTTGCAGTGTAAAATTACAGACAAGTCGCAAAACCTGTGGCCTGATTTACACTTGTGGCCGGCGAGTTGACAGAGTGGCGGGGGGGCGGAAGTGGGGAACGGGGATGGGGGACTAACGGGGGGAGACAAATAAATAAAATTAAAAAAACACTGCTCCTCGCTTCTCCAGGGCTCCCAGAGTGCACTGCGGCCAATCCTGATGCTGCTGAAAGCAGCTTTAGGATTGGCTTGAGGGTGGTGGGTTTGTGCTCCCACACAGACTGGTAGCCTGTGCCTGCTCTCTCCAACCCGGCAATGCAGCTGGGGTTGGTGAGAGCTTCACTGCGCATGTGGGTTTGGCCAGGCTGAGACGGCCGGCCAAACCCACATGCACAGTGAAGGCAGTGCCCAACAGTCCCCCTCCAGCTTGTCACCACCCTGGCCCCACCACCAAGCCTTGACTCCGAGAGAAAATAAAACGATAATAAACAAGAGTTTATTATCATTTTTTCAGCTGCTGGCAGGTGGAGTGACTCTCCTCTGCCATAGCGGAGGAGCTGCTGAGGCTTATTTAGACTTTGATAGATGGGATACTCTGTCGCAAACGTCCTCCATATTGCACGTGCCATACGATATAATGTACTTGTCATATGGCAGGCGGGATATCGTCATCTTTGTGACAGAGTAACTGTTAGAAATGGGGGTCTCTAGTTGGCAATGGCTGGCCACTGTCCAAGTAGGGACCCTTCTTCCTAAGTCAGAGTGAGAGGGCTACCCTCTTTAATACCCCCGCTCAACCCTGTGGTAACGTAGCACGAGCAGGTAGGCTTATCTCAGAGGCAGGGTGTGAAGCATTTATGACCATACACAGTAACACAGTGAGGAACACTACAAAGGGACACCACACAAGTAGTTATAAAAAATAAGTATCTTTATATAAAGGCAGATTTATCACAAGACCAATAACTGTAAAAACCACAATACTGTCAAAAATAGGATAACTGTTGACGGGCTGTCAAAAATAGTTCAAATGTTGCAAAAATAAGGTTCAAGTTCAAAGCAGTGGTCTCTGCGACCGTCTCTCTCACAAAGTACCTGGGTTTAGTAGCAAAACCAACAAAATGTCGCAAATAAGCTGTAGCGATGATTCTCGGCACGCGAGGCCGGCGATGCCATGAAATCCTTGCCGCAAGGGAGGATGATGCGCCGATCTGCGGGATGCGTGCGGAGACGATGCGACAAACTTCTGCACGCTGGACCGCCGATGCGATGACTTTCTTGCAGCGTGGGAGAAGTCGATGCGGCGATCCTGTTGCGCTGTGCGATCGTGTTGCGATGCGAAGACAAGACGCTCCGCGAGGAGCGACGAAATTCGGTGCGATGCGATCAAAGTGGCGGACGCACGAGCGTCCGCAATGCGATGTCTCGAAGCGATGATTTCTTTAAGGGTTGCGAGTGCGCGGCGACAGCAGCGCAATGATCTTTCCAGCGCGTCTCGGCTGTAGCGGCTTGCAAAGGGGCGTCAGCGATGGTTTTGTGTTGCGGGCCCTCGGCGGCAGTAGCGCGATGATTTTCCCAGCGCTCTCGACTGCAGCGGCCCGCAAAGATGCGTTAGCGTCGATTTCCCACACTCTCTTTTCTGATGCAAACTAGAGGCCCTGGAACTCACAGGAGCCTCATCAGCAGATAGCAGTCCTCGCAGGGAGGAAGCAGGAGGTTGGTGGTGGAGTCAGATGTGCCTGAGACTCCAGCAGGAGGCTAGCTCTTTTCCTAGCCTTTGGGTAATTGCTGTAACCAAAATAAAAGTTCTCTCAAAAGTTCCTTTTCCTCTTCTTCAAGGTCCAGTGGTCACTGCTGCAGGCCAGTGCAAGAAACAACACACAAGCACAAGGACAGTCACTTCCTGCAGATTCCTCCAGTGGCACGGACAGAGTTTCCTCTCCAGATCCAAAAGCAATACAAAATGTAGGGGTTTGAGCACAGATATTTATACCCCAAAAGTCTTTGTTCTTAGAAGCTACCAGTCACTGAACCTAGCCAGAACCAGTTCTGCTCAGGCCTGGAGCACTTTGTTTACCAGGCTGCATCCTTCCTTTCAGAAAGAGGGGTCTGCTAGAAGACACACAGTGGGAGGTGGAGCCAGCATTCACCTTGCCAGGCACAGCCCTATTCAGGTCAAGGAGCCACCCTTCCCCACACTCTAAATGCAGATCTCTCTATTCAACCCAGGTCTGACTCAGCCTGCCCTGCCCCTCTAAAACCAGACAGCCAATACACATAACGGCAGAGCACACTGGAAGGCTTAGGCAAGAAAATACCTACTTTCTAAAAGTGGTATTTTCAAACACAGAATATAAAAATAAACTTCACTATAAGATGTATTTTAATATTCTGAGCTCAGGCATACTAAATTCGTTTTTCTACCATGTCCCTGGGGTCAGTTAGGACTATAGAATGTAATAGTCAAACTGCCCATTCTAGCCTATGAGGAACAGGTAGCCTTACAGTAGTGAAAAACGAAATGGGGTGTAATTCACTACCAGGACATGCTACATACACCAAGGCATGTCCTACCTTACACATACAATGCACCCTACCATAGGGGTGACTTACAGGCTGCCAAGGGAAGGTTCAGGGGCTGGGAAGTGAGTGCACTTCACAGCCAAGATGGCAGTTCTGGACTGCACACAGACACTGCAGTGGCAGGTCTGAGACACACTTTACAAGCTGCTTCTGTGGGTGGCACACCTCAGTGCTGCAGGCCCACCAGCAGCATTTGGTTTACCAGCCCTGGGCACACATAGGCCACACTACTAGGGACTAACAGGTAAACCAAATAAGCCAATCAGGGATATACCAATTCACATAGATATATTTACACAGGGAGCATTCGCGCTGTGACACTGAATGGCAGTGGCACAGCGCCCAGAGCATCTAACACCAGTAAAACAGAGGAGACAACAGCGAAAAATGGAAGGGAGACCCACGCCAATGGTGCCAGGTCTAACACACGTCCCCTCCAGCTGAAATGTGGGGAGAACTACCCATCCCCTTGGAAGTTCTCATCGCTAAGGCGGAAAAATCTGGACAGACCATCAGCATTGGCGTGTTCTGTACCAGGGCGGTGTTCCACCGTGAAGTCCATACCCTGTAGGGAAATGGACCACCTCAACAACTTAGGATTCTCACCCCTCATCTGCATCAACCATCTGAGGGGCCTGTGGTCTGTCTGAACCCGGAAGTGAGTCCCAAACAGGTATGGTCTCAGCTTCTTCAGTGCCCAGACCACAGCAAATGCCTCACGCTCAATTGCACTCCACCTCTGTTCCCGTGGAAGTAACCTCCTACTGATGAAGGCTACAGGTTGGTCTAGTCCCTCCTCATTTATCTGTGACAGAACGGCCCCCACCCCATGCTCTGAAGCGTCTGTCTGGACAACAAATTCCTTAGCAAAATTGGGCGCCTGGAGTACGGGTGCTGTACACATAGCAGTTTTGAGGGCATCAAAGGCTTTCTGACAGGTGTCAGTCCAATTCACAATCTTTGGCCGCTTCTTGGAAGTCAGCTCAGTCAAGGGTGCAACAATGTTGCCATACCCCTTGACAAACCTCCTGTAATAACCCGTGAGTCCTAAGAAGGCCCTCACCTGGGTCTGGGTCCTTGGGGGCTCCCAAGCCAGGATGGTTTCAATCTTGGGCTGCAGGGCGCCACCTGGCCGCTCCCCACCTGGTGTCCCAAGTACACCACAGAACCCTGCCCAATCTGGCACTTACTGGCCTTGATTGTGAGGCCTGCTCTGCGCAGCGCCATCAACACTTCCCAGAGGTGGCGCAAGTGGTCCTCCCAGGAGGAACTAAACACTGCAATGTCATCCAGGTAGGCGGCACTGAAAGCCTCCAGCCCAACCAACACCTGATTGACCAATCTCTGAAAGGTGGCAGGGGCATTCTTCATCCCAAAGGGCATCACACGGAACTGGTAGTGCCCATCTGGTGTGGAGAATGCTGACCTCTCCTTTGCCCCATCAGTTAAGGCGATCTGCCAGTACCCAGACGTCAGATCAAACGTGCTGAGGTACCGGGCAGCCCCTAACCGGTCTATGAGCTCATCAGCTCTGGGGATGGGGTGCGCGTCGGTCTTGGTGACCGAATTGAGACCTCGGCAGTCCACACAGAACCTAAGTTCAGGAGTGGCACCAGGCGTCGCAGCTTTTGGTACCAAGACCACGGGGCTGGACCAGGGGCTGCTAGAGGACTCAACCACCCCTAGGGCGAACATTTTGGAGACCTCCTCCTTAATGCAAGCCCTGACCCTGTCAGTCACCCTGTAAGCCTTGTGCTTGACAGGAGAACTGTCCCCGGTATCCACCTCATGGACGCACCAATCCGTGACACCAGGTACCAGGGAGAACAAATCAGAAAATTGCCCCAACAGGTGGTGACAATCTCTCTGCTGCTCAGGGGTCAGTGTGGTGGAGAGGATCACACCCTCCACTGACCCATCCTTCTCTTCTGCACACAGGAGGTCAGGGAGAGGCTCACTCTCCTCCTCAACCCCATCATCTGTGGCAAGAAGCATGCCCACTTCAGACCTCTCAAAGTGGGGCTTTAGGCGGTTCACATGCAGGACCCGCAAGGGGTTCCTGGGAGACTGAAAGTCCACCAAGTAGGTAACTGGACTTTTGCGCTCCACCACCTCAAATGGACCGGTCCACTTATCTTGGAGCGCACAAGGCTCCACTGGGGCCAGTACCCAAACCTTCTGACCAGGTTGAAATTCGACCAGAGTGGCATTCTGGTCGTGCCAACGTTTCATTTCTTCCTGGCTGGCTTCCAGATTTGCCTCAGCAATCTTTCTGAAACGCCGAGTCTGGTTCCTGAAGGCCAACATGTAGCTAAATACATCTTGGGAGGTTTCCTGGGAGATTGCTCCCAGCCTTCCTTGACCAGACTCAGAGGTCCTCTAACCGGGTGGCCATAGAGGAGTTCAAAGGGACTGAACCCTAAGGACTTCTGTGGCACCTCACGGTAGGCAAACAACAGGCATGGCAAGAGGACGTCCCACTTACGCCTCAGGGGCTCTTCTAGGCCCATGATCATGCCCTTCAAGGTCCGGTTGAACCTTTCAACCAGACCATTACCTTAGGGGTGGTAAGGAGTGGTGAACTTATACGTTACCCCACACTCCTTCTACAGAGACTTCATGTACTGGGAGATGAAGTTGGTCCCCTGTCAGACACCACCTCTCTGGGGAATCCCACACGGGAGAAAATCCCCATCAGTGCACGTCCCACCACGGGGGCCGTCACTGTCCTGAGTGGGATGGCTTCAGGGTACCGGGTGGCATGGTCCACCAAGACCAGGATGAACCTGTTGCCCATGGCTGTCTTGGGGTCCAGAGGCCCCACAATGTCAATGCCCACTCGCTCGAATGGGGTATTCACAACTGGAAAGGCCTGGAGTGGGGCCTTGATCTTCCCCCACTCTTCCCACTTGCCTGGCAAGTCTCACAGGTCCTGCAATGAGTGTCTGAACTCTTGTGCATCTGGGGCCAATAAAAGTGGGCGGCCAGCCTCTCAAAGGTCTTGGTCTGCCCCAGATGTCCTGCCAATGGAATGTCATGAGCCAACCCCAGTAGGAAGGTTCTGAAGCACTCGGGTACCACCAGCACACGGGCTGACCCTGGCTCAGCAACCTTAGGCTCGCTATACAGGAGACTGTTCTCCCAATACATCAGATGTGAACCAGACATGTCACCTTCTGCCTGGGCTGCAGCCTGTCGCCGCATACCCTCAAGAGAGGGGCAAACTCTCTGCTGCTCACAAAATTCCTCCCTGATGGGTCCCCCTTCCTGCTGCCAATGGGTCAGCTCAGGCAGGTCCCCCAGTTCGGTGATCTGCTCCCCGGTAGGCTCCAGGGCATCCCTTCAGGGTCTGCTCCTTCCTGGGCCGTGGGAACCAAGGGGGCCAGCTTCCCGCGCCCCCTGCCCCTTCTCTCTAAGGCAGGGATCTGGGCCATACTCTCAGGCTCCAGATCCTTCTCAACACCCTCCTTGGCTGCCATGGACCGAGTGGTAGCACACGCCCACTCAGGCAGACCCAACATCTCCAAGTGAGCCTTCCTCTCCACCGTAGCCCACGGGGAGTCCTCTAAATCATTGCCCAGCAGACAGTCTACAGGCATGGCGGGCCTCACAGCTACCTGAAGAGTTCCTGAGACCCCCCCACTCAAAGGGAACCTGAGCCACCTCACATTGGCTCTCTGAGTTGTCTGCGGACACTACTGGGTAGAATGCATGGGGGACAACCTGCTCTTTGGACACCAACCGGGAGCTGACAGCAGTTACACTGGCCCCTGTGTCTCTCAGAGCCTCCACCCTATGGCCATTGATGGTCACCCACTGCCTGTATTTTTTAGTGTTAGCAGGCAGTGCAGGCTTGGGGACCATCTCAAAGTCCCCTAATGAGACAAGGGTCAACTCTACGGGATCCCACCCCTCTTGGGCACCCATCTCCTCCTCTCCCAGGGCTACACTAGCAATCTGGCGGGGTGGTGCACGGGGTGGTGCACTGGCCCCCTTTGGGGGCACTGGGGATCAAAATATCTGTGGCCCACTTGACCACAGTTGTAACAAGTGGGGGCCCCCTGGGAACAGGCCTACCTGTTGGGGGCCCTGTCCTCCTTTCTTGGGGGGCTGGGACACCACTGCTTGGTTCCCTGGGGGATTACTTTGGGGCCCTCGGTGGAACTCCCTCTGTTGACCCTTGTCCCCCACTCCTCTGCTGGGGACCCTGCCCACCTTTGGCGAAGTCTCCCACTGGACCCTTGCGGACCCGGGTGCTCACCCAGCGGTCCGCCTCCTCAACAAGCTTTCTAGGGTTAGTCAGCTTGCAATCAATTAGGTGCTGGCGTAGCTCAGGAAAACAATTACTAGATAAATGCTCCCATGCAATCAAATCATAAAACTGCGCAAAAGTTTCTACTTTGCTACCTTTTACCCAGCGTTCCATGGCTCTGCAAAAAAAAGACACATATTCAACCCACGTGGTACCCTCTAGCTTCTTGCAGACCCTAAACCTCTGCCTATACATCTCAGGGGTCAAACCATAGCGGGTCATCAACGCTTCCTTCATGTGGGCATAAACCATCCTACTTTCTGGGGGCAGGTCCAACAAGGTATCCCTCCCCTCACTCACAAAGCGTCCCCACAACCCCACTCCCCAATCCTTCTCAAGGACCCGGTGGGACACCATGGCTAATTCATAAGCGGCAAACCATTGCCCAATATATTCACTTTTGTGGAAATCCTTAATAACCTCCTTGGGTATATACACCCTACTCTCAGGGTGCACTACAGGTACGCTGCCACCAGAGGGGGAGATTTCCATACTCTTAGCTTTAATCTCCAACTCCCTCAATACTCTCTCATGCTCAAGCTTCATTCTCATAATCTCAATTTCTAACTTCTTGTTCTCTAGGTCCCGGTGACCATCCATTTTAAGCTTAGCCATCTCCATATTATGCCGCCTATCTCTCTCCCTGTCCTCCAGCTCTTCTGGGGACAGACCCTTAGCGGACACACTAGAGCCCGGGTTGGAAAGGGCTGGATCTCCTACTAAGTCTACTACATCGCCCTGCTGCTCTCCTGCATTCTCTCCCACCTCCACAAGCTCTCCTATATCCTTAGGGGCATCCCTGGCTTCTAGCCAGGCCTTCAGCGCCTTGTAATACTCCTCCCTTCTAGTGAGACCTGTGATAGGGACTGTGAATTGCTTGCAAAAATATTTGAGCTGCTTGGCATTGTAGGTTTCTATTTTCTCTTCTTCCCAGGAGAGATCCTCTGAGGCATTGGATCTGGGCTTGCCCATTGTAGAAATAACTGGCAATATCAATAAAGGACAGAAGAAAACTTCTCAAAAAAAAATTTAAGCGGGTGAAGAATCACCGGCAATATCAATCACAATATAGGATCCAAAAACTCTCAGAAATGTGCGCGGGTTAAAAATCACCGGCAATATCAATTACAATATGGGATCCAAAAACTTTTAAAAAATGGGCGCGGGTGAAAAATCACCGGCAATATCAATCACAATATAGGATCCCAAAAACTCTCAGAAAATGTGTGCGGGTGAAAAATCACCGGCAATATCAATTACAATATAGGATCCCAAAAAAAACTCTCAAAAAATGTATGCGGTACGTTATGGTCTGCACTCACTAGTAGTGTACGCTATAATTACTGTATGCGATCATAAATGCAAGTCCAGATCCTCACCGCTGACCACCAATGTTAGAAATGGGGGTCTCTAGTTGGCAATGGCTGGCCACTGTCCAAGTAGGGACCCTTCTTCCTAAGTCAGAGTGAGAGGGCTACCCTCTTTAATACCCCCGCTCAACCCTGTGGTAACGTAGCACGAGCAGGTAGGCTTATCTCAGAGGCAGGGTGTGAAGCATTTATGACCATACACAGTAACACAGTGAGGAACACTACAAAGGGACACCACACAAGTAGTTATAAAAAATAAGTATCTTTATATAAAGGCAGATTTATCACAAGACCAATAACTGTAAAAGCCACAATACTGTCAAAAATAGGATAGCTGTTGACGGGCTGTCAAAAATAGTTCAAAGGTTTCAAAAATAAGGTTCAAGTTCAAAGCAGTGGTCTCTGCGACCCTTTCTCTCACAAAGTACCTGGGTTTAGTAGCAAAACCAACAAAATGTCGCAACTAAGCTGTAGCGATGATTCTCGGCACGCGAGGCCGGCGATGCGATGAAATCCTTGCCGCAAGGGAGGATGATGCGCCGATCTGCGGGATGCGTGCGGAGACGATGCGACAATCTTCTGCACGCTGGACCGCCGATGCGATGACTTTCTTGCCGCGTGGGAGAAGTCGATGCAGCGATCCTGTTGCGCTGTGCGATCGTGTTGCGATGCGAAGACAAGACGCTCCGCGAGGGAGCGACGAAATTCGGTGCGATGCGATCAAAGTGGCGGACGCACGGCGTCCGCAATGCGATGTCTCGAAGCGATGATTTCTTTAAGGGTTGCGAGTGCGCGGCGACAGCAGCGCGATGATCTTTCCAGCGCGTCTTGGCTGTAGCGGCTCGCAAAGGGGCGTCAGCGATGGTTTCGTGTTGCAGGCCCTCGGCGGCAGTAGCACGATGATTTTCCCAGCGCTCTCGACTGCAGCGGCCCACAAAGATGCGTTAGCGTCGATTTCCCACACTCTCTTCTCTGATGCAAACTAGAGGCCCTGGAACTCACAGGAGCCTCATCAGCAGATAGCAGTCCTCGCTGGGAGGAAGCAGGAGGTTGGTGGTGGAGTCAGATGTGCCTGAGACTCCAGCAGGAGGCTAGCTCTTTTCCTAGCCCTTGGGTAATTGCTGTAACCAAAATAAAAGTTCTCTCAAAGTTCCTTTTCCTCTTCTTCAAGGTCCAGTGGTCACTGCTGCAGGCCAGTGCAAGAAACAACACACAAGCACAAGGACAGTCACTTCCTGCAGATTCCTCCAGTGGCACGGACAGAGTTTCCTCTCCAGATCCAAAAGCAATACAAAATGTAGGGGTTTGAGCACAGATATTTATACCCCAAAAGTCTTTGTTCTTAGAAGCTACCAGTCACTGAACCTAGCCAGAACCAGTTCTGCTCAGGCCTGGAGCACTTTGTTTACCAGGCTGCATCCTTCCTTTCAGAAAGAGGGGTCTGCTAGCAGACACACAGTGGGAGGTGGAGCCAGCATTCACCTTGCCAGGCACAGCCCTATTCAGGTCAAGGAGCCACCCTTCCCCACACTCTAAATGCAGATCTCTCTATTCAACCCAGGTCTGACTCAGCCTGCCCTGCCCCTCTAAAACCAGACAGCCAATACACATAACGGCAGAGCACACTGGAAGGCTTAGGCAAGAAAATACCTACTTTCTAAAAGTGGTATTTTCAAACACAGAATATAAAAATAAACTTCACTAAAAGATGTATTTTAATATTCTGAGCTCAGGCATACTAAATTCGTTTTTCTATCATGTCCCTGGGGTCAGTTAGGACTATAGAATGCAATAGTCAAACTGCCCATTCTAGCCTATGAGGAACAGGTAGCCTTACAGTAGTGAAAAACGAAATGGGGTGTAATTCACTACCAGGACATGCTACATACACCAAAGCATGTCCTACCTTACACATACAATGTACCCTACCATAGGGGTGACTTACAGGCTGCCAAGGGAAGGTTCAGGGGCTGGGAAGTGAGTGCACTTCACAGCCAAGATGGCAGTTCTGGACTGCACACAGACACTGCAGTGGCAGGTCTGAGACACACTTTACAAGCTGTTTCTGTGGGTGGCACACCTCAGTGCTGCAGGCCCACCAGCAGTATTTGGTTTACCAGCCCTGGGCACACATAGGCCACACTACTAGGGACTAACAGGTAAACCAAATAAGCCAATCAGGGATATACCAATTCACATAGACATATTTACACAGGGAGCATTCGCCCTGTGACACTGAATGGCAGTGGCACAGCGCCCAGAGCATCTAACACCAGTAAAACAGAGGAGACAACAGCGAAAAATGGAAGGGAGACCCACGCCAATGGTGCCAGGTCTAACAGTAACCAATCCGCCAAAGTCTAAATCAGGCTATTTGGCGCAACTATTTGCAACCTTCCTATTAATGTTAGGGTTAGAAATCTTATTCGCAGTCCTATCTCACCTTTGAAAAACCCACTAGTTTTAGAAGCTTGATATTCACCACGTATGATATAATGCAATTTTGTTTAATGGTCACAGTGGAAAAAGTATTAACTAACGAAGCAAACCAAGAGAGTTAGTGAGGGAACAATAAAGAAAAATACATGTTTTCTTCAATCAGTATGTCCTTCAACACTATTTTTAGTTTCATTAGTAAGCTTGTAGTACTGCATGTCAAGATAGTTCTGTGTTTATTGTTCTTGCGATATATTATTGATTGTTGACGGGCATGCGCGCCACTTATTGCAAGAGAAAAGTGTAGTATTTCAGATAATTCAAACACGATTTAATGCCACTGATGTTTGCATAGCATGTGCAACAGGAAATCAGAATACATACAGGATAAGCTGCTCTGTTCCACAAAAGGGCTGGAGCCTACCATGCCAGGCTTTTGAGGCCCTGGTGGCAGCGGGCACTGTCGGTGTGCAGAGAGATCTGCCACAATGCACTAGCAGAGGAGCCTCACAATCCCAGTCGCACTCAGTGCTTCAAATGGAAAAATAGAAGTGCAGGTAGCCAATGCCAGAGTCCAGGGCCTTAAGTGGGATAAAAAAACTGGTGGGGTCTCAAAAGGGCGTGTCCGATGTAATTAAGGTCGTGGCTTAATAGCATGTAAACTAAAAATCTGTGCTTAGCATAGTGTGCCGCTCGACTGGTATTTTGCTGCTTCTGTCATTGCATCCAGATATATAATACAAGTACTATTGGGGAGAGGCTGTGGCCTAATGGCTAGAGCGGTCGACCTCAAAGCTGGGGAACCGGGTTCGAGTCTCAGCAGGAACTCTCAACATCCTGTGATTCTGGGCAAATCACTTGTTCTCCACGTGGATACCAAAATGAATGTGTCCATCTGCAACACAAATGGTGCTCATGTAAAGCACTCTGATACCTTCGGGTCCAATTTGCGCTATAAATAAAAAAAAGAAAGTAACATTACACCTACAACAAGCCCGGACTATTGGTTTTGCAAATGGTTGTTAGTTGCATAAGGTAAATAAGCAACAACTATGGCTTCGTTGTATAGAATATGGAGAATGCTTCAGTTCTGAAATGATGAGACTATGAAAGAATTAAAACGAGTCTGAAGGGTGGTACTGCAGCAGAGTTATGATTTTTTTTCCACCGAGGATAAGGGCAAAAATGGAGAACCCAATAGGGACCCGTCTCAGCGCCTGCCTTTTAGAACTGCAGGTGCTGATCACAGGCATGACCCGGCCCACTTAAAGCCCTGCCAGAGTCCCTGCTTGTTTCCAAGAACTGCTCGTACTCTCCAATTAAAAGTATTGCACCTCTATTGAGAAATAAAAAAGTGCTGGTACTCCGTGCCTGACAGTACGGCCCATTTAAATCACTGGTCGCACTAAAAGAAAGACTCACTCTGCTATTGACCAGTGGTCATCCACCATTGAGAGTGGCATTTTGAACGCAGTTGGTCTACCAAAGTTTGCTTAAAAGTCTCGAAGCGTCCAGGCACCAGCAATCCTATCTGCACGATTTTCTGTCCTATGCACCATATTATGTGTGTCACAGACTCCTCTGTGAAAAGTGGCGGACTCATGGTATTCAATGTAAATAGCACGAGGGGGCTGAGAGGAAAGGTAACAAAACAGATAGCACTGAGTGCAACTTTTGACAAGTCTTCCAAGTATTAATAAGTAAACAACATCGACGTCTTTAATGAGCCAGGTTTCAGAACTTAGAATTCCCTTCACACAGGCACATCCTGTCACTAAACAGGAAATGCATATTTACTACAGTGAGGCAAAGAAGCTCGTGAGTGACAACTGACAGCTGAAATATGCTTAATGGAAAATTCTGATAACTGGCATCCCAGAGTTGCAGCGTCCACGAGAACACAGGTTCCCATTAAGCTGACATCTAGCTCAGATTTCAATGTCATTGACAGGTTCTGCAAACTGAAGGTAAATATTCTGTGAAAAGACTTAGTGTGACTGCGTGAGTCTAAACCTCAGCGCGTGTTGAGACTACATTATGGCTTATTTATTTTATTTGGCTCTTTCGGACCACGAACAAATAAGAAAACGGCAAAAAGTTGAGATAAAAGATCGCATATGACAAACGGATTGAAGCTTAATGAGCACACAGAGGAATAGGAGAAAGGACAGTTTGCCTTTAAAAGATTTTGATCACACAAAGTATTGGCTTTTGTGTCAGGAAAGGTTTTTAGCAGCCTTCATTAAACAAGCATTTGCAATGCAATAGGTCTCGCATTTACGCGAGTTTGAGCTATTGACATTGCAAATGACAATGCCTTTTATTTTTGTTTTCGTTTTAAAAACATAAATAAAAGGCATTGTCATAGCTTAAACTCGCGTAAATGCGAGACCTATTGCATTGCAAATGCTTGTTAACCCTTTCTTCCTAGATGTGTCTATTTAATGACCATGCAGCTGCGTGTACGTGGCATCAGTGGGAAATGACATGTGTTTCTTTACCCACACTGCAGGCACTGCCCGGGGACCGAGCATCACCCTTACTCTGTTTGCTTTGCAAGTTGTTTGTTAGGGTGTTCATTTTTGTTATTAACTTGACTTTTTCAAACATTCTTGTAATGACATTCTAATGCATAATACCCTATTCTATCCCCAGTGTCAAAGTTTGCATTTGTTCGCCGACTTGGACATAACCAGCAAATATTCAGTTTCAAACAATGTCACGCTAGAAAACGCCGAGAGAAACCCATAGGGGGTTGGTGGGGGTTGGTGGGGGGGGGGGGGGTGAAAGGTGAGCTTGCCCCGCGGTAGGAATCTTAGTTAGAATCTGCAAGCAAAGTTTGGAAGATCTAGGGTAATCGAAACGGATAAATGTTCGGACTTGTTAATTTATTATTTTTATCTGCACTGCATTTTATCTTTCTGGCGGGATGTATCCCCGGAATGATGAAACACTGCCTCCAGTTGCTTTAAATTGTCTTGTAGTTTAACTTTTACCATAATATTTATTATGCGTTATCTAGATTTCTCTGTTCAAACTACTCGGTTTTTACAGTCTGTTAAACAGAGTTTTAATGATGAACTATAGTGTGTTGGGGGTGTTGGGTAGTTAGGATGGGACGTTTTTTTATGATTTTAATTGTCATTTGTGTTCTATAATGTTTTATGGGCAAATGTCTAAATAAAATAAACTTACTTACTGTAATATTTATGGTTTTTAGTAACTCTAATAAAGTTTTTACTTACTGTATCAATATTAATTTGAGATTTAGTGAGTCGCATAATGTGGGCGTGGCAGAGCGCTCCTGTGTGACAAACCGCACAGCAGCACCGCCTGCTGCCCATCGGGCCCTATGCCGCAGATACCTCCATAGCCCCAACAGGGCATCATGAAGTAAAAATATCTCATCTCCCAACCTTTCCACACCGTGGCCGATGCTTTACCGCCTTTGCAAACACTCGCAGAAGCCTTTGAGGGGGCTTTAGGCGGGAAGCTCTGCACCATTTGTACGCTTTCCACCTTTTCTTAATTTGAATTCTTGAGTGAATATGTAACTTGTTAATCTGTAGCTCTCAGCACGAGTAACTTTTGTACACACAAGTAGTGATACCTACTACCATGTTACTCTCTTTCATTATGTAATCTATTCCGCTCAATTGTAAAGCACTCTGACACCTACGGGCAAAGTGAGCGCTATATAGAAAAGCATAAAAAAATAAATAGTATACGCATTCGATTGTATTAGAACATTGTAGCGCGTTTCACACCTCTGCGGAGATCTCGAAGCGCTAACGTGGTTTGGACATTTATCGAACTGCTGTTTTCAGAATATTCCGTTTGTATCGACGTCTTTCGACTTTAGTTAGGACTTGTTTTTTGAATGACCAGCTTTCACCTTCCTTTTTTTCTGGACACGCAGAGGCCTGCTGCACTGGACCCGTTCTGTCTTTACAAACTGTTCACTTGAATATTTGTCGGGGCCCTTTAAAGCCGCGCGCGGCTGAAGTTCGATTAGAATGGGTCCCGAACTGAACGGTCAATACGTACAGAACAGGTCGCGTGCACTAGGGCTTTAGGTTGTCACGTCAGCGCAGCTCTAAGAGAACAAGCCGGGAAAATACTGGGGTTTAGGAAGATTCACCGATTGACCCTTTTTTCCTCAGCACGCTCGTTTCGGTTAATTAAATTATGCTTTGCTTTAACGCCAGTGACATTTTGCAGACCCTCGAAGTTGCTCACCGAGAAAATAATAAACACAAACAAATATGTCGTAGGCAGTGAACAAGGGGGCGCGGTGAGGATGCACGGTTTTCTGTTTATTATATATTCACTTGTGCTAAAAAAAATATATATTTTAAGTATCTCTCTCTATTGCTCTCTCTCCGTGGACAAATAAAGCTACTAGAAAACGAAAAAACACACAGAAGTTGCCAGTGGATAAAGGCCACGTGTTTCAACATAAATAATTATGTAAGTGACCCCGTTTCACCAAACTATAGGCATTAACACGCACGTTTTAAAAAGTGACATAAACAGAATAAAAACATGACTTTTGAAACCAGTGGTGCGCGCGCACCGCAGAGGAGCGGGGGGGGAAAGGGAGCGCAGCAGCGAGGCGAACGCGCGCTGCTGCGTGTGCTAGACACCGGTGGGAATGGGCGCGGCAAAGGCGGGACATGCGCCCGCCTTTGCCCAATTGCGTGCTGTCTTTCTTATAAAGACGCACGCAAAGCCCAATAGCCGGGGGAAAAACAAAAAGCACACGCACGAGCGTGTGCAATTCCTAGGTCAGCTTCTAAACCCCCTACATGAGGTCTCTCGCTGCGCGAGCAGTGCTACGCACTGCAACGCTAGGCGCGAGACCTAAAAAGGAGAAAAAGGGCCACAAGCTTAGCAGTGCTGCAAACTTCCTTCTCATACACAGAGCAATCACACTACAGATAGCAACAGTGCAAGCTTGCGCTCTCCTTTGGCATAGTGAAGATCTTATATCGCAAGGTGTCAAAGTGGATGAACAACATGTCTGTCTAGCATTTGGGGAGGGCATGTGATATGCCAGGGTAAAAAAACAGGAAGCCATCGCCAGCAAAATGAGAAGGGTGTGCTGCATCTGTAGAGTGTACACGACTGGTAAGGCTGCATCTGGAGTAGTGCCTAGTTGTGGTATAGTGTGCCCATTCATTGAATTTATTTAGTTTCGGATGTCTGAAGCCACATCTGGAGAAGTGCATCTATTTCGAGATGACTCCTCTGTGGTGTTGTGTCTAGCTATATAAACCGCCTATAGTGTTTTGTGGAAGCCTTATCTGGAAATTGTGTCCAGTTCTGGAGACAATCTCTGGATTCTGTGTCCAGGTCAGCAGGCCTCATGCCAAGTAATGTAAGCAGTTCTGAAGGCCTTACCTAGAAGATTGGATCCAGAGAAGGGGGTCTCCTATGGACTATTCTATCCTGTTCTACTGACCTCACTGGGAATTCCTTTGTGTAGTCCATCTTTGCTGTATTCTGTGCAGCTCTAGAGGACAGCTCTTGTGGGTTGTGTCCAGTTAGTGATCTATTGTCACAACGCCTGGGGCTACTTCTAATGTCATGTGATCAGCTCTGATGGTCACGCTTGAAGTGCTGTGAGTTTGTTGTGTATTTGGCTGTGTGGATCTGCGGCTGGATTTATGGATGGATATTAAAGTGAATGGATAGGCGAGTGTGCAGATCAGTTGATGGATGGATGGATGAAAGGAAGGATACGTTTGCATATCCATGGATAATTCAGTGGGTGGATGGCTACTGTGATCTGTTTAGGAACACTAAATTGTTGTATAAAATGTTTTGTTTATTAATGGCAAGAGGTGTGTGTGTGTGTGCCAGGATGAGTCAGATGTAGCCAGTTTTTGCATGGGTGGATGAGCAGAGTGGATGGGTAGGCCAGTGAGTGAATGGTAGAGTGTGTAGGTGAATGAGCGCATGGATATATTTGTACAGATGAGTGTTAGATGGCTGAGTGGGTGGGTACATGCATGTGAGGGTGGGGTATGGATGTCGAATTTGTGCACATGGATCAATCAATCAATCAATCAATCAAACATTTGTAGAGCGCACTACTTACCCGTGAGGGTCTCAAGGCGCTGAGGGGGTGGGGGGGGTGGTGCTGGATGATTGGGCGATATAGGCAGATGGATAGATGGAGGTGTTTAAATAGATTTTAACATTAAGAAGCATAGTGAAGAATACAGGTGCCATCCTGTTAATACACCAGGGTAACAATATAACAAAGCATCAAGCTGCCACCATAATATTGTATACATAGGGCCTCTTTCACACAGGATGTTGCAATTTCAAAACCAGTGCAGACAACTTCGTGAGTGCAAGGTCTTGATTTGCAGTGTGCGAAAGCAGTGTAAACTCAAAAGAGGAGCCACAGTGAAAGTTCGTAGCGGCTTGAATAGCGAGCCCTTTTGCAAAACTGCAAAGACAATAGTGAATAGCACTTTCTGATTTGCTAATGACTTGTCCTAGAATGAAACATTCATGAAAAGTACCAACAAGTGTGAAAAAAGTGCAAACATTGTGGCAGCACATTCATGGTGCAAAAAAAAGAGCAAACAATAAGAGGGGGTCATTTTCAAATTTGCAGATGCATAAAAATGGTGGTGGTGGCGCAAAGTTTTGCATTGCATTGGGAGTAGTTTTTAGGTCGAGCATTCGAGACCTCTTGTATATACTTTAGTATATACTTATATGTGTATGTACTTTGTGGGCTCTGGAGATCAGCCCTAGGACTTGTCTGCTTCCGCTTAGGGACTTTTGTTTCTGTTCAACTGCCTCTATTTAACTGTCTTTATAGAAAACGACCAGCAGAGGTTAGTAGAATACCAGAATTGCTTTCTGCTGGGGGCCTTTCTTTTTTAAATTTTTCTGGCAACTGCCTCTATTTAACTTTCTTGATAGAAAACGACCAGCAGAGGTCAGTAAAATACCAGAATCACTTTAGCATTCTCTAGATTCCAGTCTATAGAAATTGTCTTCCACGAGCACCCGTAGAAAATAATATTTTTTTCAAATCTTGTACTTTCAGTGATATGACTACCGAAGACCCTGATTTTATATTAAAAACAGAGCTTTGGACTATACCATTTCCCGCTGAAAGGCAATATTTCTCTCCATGTGTTCCCATACCTGTCATCTCACGCAGTTTGGTGCTTACTTTCCCTCCATGTTAAAGAACAGTAGATGTTTCAGCACCCAGACTAATGTGCTGCATAGCTAAATACATATAAGGTCCCAAAGGCAAGACCGATTGCATTGCAAATGCTTGTTTCCTTTGTGCTGCAAGACATGCTCAAAGCCCTTGCAGCACAAAGGGACTGTTCAAAAAATCAGACAGAGTCAGTCCACCGGATTAATATACCCAGGCTAAGAGTTAGATTTCAACATTTCCATAAGTTGCGAATGCTGAGACAAAGGTCTGCACGTGACAGCAGGTCTCCATCTCAACAATCGCACTAGGGAGCTGCCAGATTATTTTTGTGAATTTGCTAATATTTTTGTTCATGATGCCCCTGGCATGCTCCTGCCGGATGGAATGGCAGCAGGGAGTAAAGAGGCTTTAATGTAAGTGGAATCGGTAGACATGAACTTTGGACAACAACCTTTGTTAACTTCTAGTGAGGTAACAGAATAGTAAAAATATAAAATGCAGCTTTATATAATTCAAGCGGGTAGTGTTCGCTTTGGGTATTAGTGGCATTTCATTACCATCAGTGGCATTCAACAAGCTCAACTGGAAACAAAAATGAAAGGTGTAAGAGTGGTGGGTCAGATCATCAGTGTCTGACAGCACCAACCTAATGCCAGATCTTACAGAATCCTGGGTATAGCGCCAAGCCTAGCTCTGCGCAACCCCTGGCAGGCTAGTGACTTCTACAAAATTGTGTTTTTGAGGTTCTCTTTTGCTGGGAGAGATGTTGGTGCGTGAGAGTACAAAGATAAGGGGACCTATAAACTCTCTAGGGGTGAAGCTAGTGATTGCATCTTCCATGATGAGGTCCCTTGGCCGCTCACCACAGACTGGGAAGGGTGATGGGTCCACTGCATCTCTAGAACAGGGCACACAAGTGCTGCGGTATATGGAGATGCAAGCATAAATTGTCTGACCGGTGCACATCCAACCGGTGTATATCAATCAATCAATCAATAAGGTTTCTTCTAAAGTGTGACTACTCACCCGTGAGGGTCTCAAGGTGCTAAGTGGGGGGGGAGGGGGGAGTGGATCTGCGGTTCAGTCGAAGAGCCAGGTCTTGAGGTCCTTCCTCAATTGCGGCATCCATATGTTAATGGTGCTGTACGCAGGAATTATGACGCACACTTTCAGAACAAAGCCACTGACTTTTAACTCACTAGACCAATGATGCACACATTTAGCACTGGTTGACTAGACATGTATGCATCCAATATGAATTCAGCTGCCAGATTACCTACATTTTGCACATGTGTAGAACAGTTTTGCATCATCATTTGCACTAGCCTATTAGTGCACAAATAACATTATAGTCATTGCCCAGTGTTCAAATTTCATTTTTACACTAGAACAACACATTTCACTGCAAAATTGCACTGCACCAGCGCAATGTTATGTATCTTGGCCTATAATTATTGTATCTAATGCTGTCTCTGGTGAGGGCTGAGTGGGCAGGTAGATAATTATGATCTTGAAATTGCTAGCTCTCTGACTGACCTGCACCACTCAATCTTTCCCTCTCCCACTCACTCTAAAACTAAAAATATGTATTGCTGTATTTCAGTAAACAGCCGCGGTTAACACAGTGTGTGCATGAGTTTGACTGAAGGAAGCTGCCTGCAACTGCGGACAAGCTTAGCCATCGCTGATCTGATTTCTGCTGGGGTTGGTTTGCCCTTCACCATTTAAAGATCTAGTCACAATTAGCCCGCGGATTGTCCTGTCTGTAATTTTCTCAGTTTTAGTCCTGAACGCCTGTCGCATTTCCTGAATTGCTGTTGATCATAGGTCTTCAAATGCTCAAACAAAGGTTATTCACAGCAGAACATTTTGCACATAATGGTCTGAAATGTTCGATTGTTACTGGGGCTATTTTTATACACAGCATGTGTTCTCGTTCTCATGAAAGCAGAAACGGCCAAAATAACTTAGTTGTTTGCCGCTTAGAAGGCACTGAAAGGTGTGGGACAGGTGCTTCACAGCGAAAAAAATAAAAGGGGACAAGGAATAATAAAATTTGCGTCATGGTTTTTATGTTGTTTGGCTGCACTACAGTAGGTACACCTCAATGCAGTCCTGGATACCCTCACAAGGCCTGGTCAGTGCCCACTGAAATATCCTGGTCATTGGTTGAGAGTAGAATTGGAGAATTTTCTTGCTGCATTTCAGATTTCACATGGTGCTCAACTGCCACCGTCATGGTGGTTCCCTTCAAGGTACAAAAGTTTGGTGGGCAGCATCCGCCTATTTTGACAGCCATCTACCAAACTTTAAACTATTTTCTGTTTTTCAAAAACAAACTCCCAAATTCGAATCTTGTTTTTCAAAAACAAAAAGTTAATGACCCCCATTGGGAGTTTTCTCTGAGAGCCTGGAGGTCATTATTTGTTTGTTTTTTTCGGTTCTTCACTGCCAAGTTTTTCATGACGGTGATGGATAGCAAAAAAAAGGATATTACACAGTCCAGCCAAAATAGGAAGGGCGGTATCATGCCCTTCCTTTGACGGCCCCATATCCGTTAGGCCATTGGAGGAAGTTTTCCATAGATAGAGCTAACGGGGGCTTTGTTGGTGGAAAGCTGGCTGTTCACCTAACTCTCAAAGAGTCGGGCTGAGGGCAGACCGAGGGTTTGGGGGACAGAGTTCCCTGTCTGCCAAACTCTAACAAGCATTGGCATAGCCAATAGGACTCGCCTTTGGGGCCTTATAAGTGTTTAGCCAGAGCTATTGACTTTGCCAATGTCTTCAAGCTGTGCTGTAGAGAAGTGTGGCTGCTGTGCGGCATGCTGAAAAGTTATAATAAAAAAGTGTCAGAAGCATTTTTGTTACTTTATATATGACCAAGAAGGCATTATGTAAAACTGAACGACCATATTAAAAAAAGTATTTACAATAAAAAATTTCCTCAGTTTTCTTTTGTTCTTGCAATGCTGGCAACTTGTTTCTGCCTATTGCAATGGTTGCTTGTTAAAGCTTTTTTTTTGAGGGTGATAAACAATCGGAGGGTGAAGGTTGGGAACTAGTACCTGTATTATAACACTAGCAGCGGCCAGACGCTAGGGGAGAATCAACAGATGCCAGATTCCGAGAGCAGGCTGAGGTGGTGCTGAGTGATGCTGAGGTGGTAGTGGTAGTGGTGGTGGTGGTGACTGTTGCGGAGACGATGCTGAGGTGATGCTGAATGATACTCAGGTGTTGCTGAGTGATACTGCTGTGGTGCTGAGTGATGCTGTGGTGGTGCTGAGTGATATTGTCTTGGCGCTGAGTGATGCTGTGGTGGTGCTGAGTGATATTGTCTTGGCGCTGAGTGATGCTGTGGCGGCGCTGAGTGATGCTGTGGCGGCGCTGAGTGATGCTGTGGTGGCGCTGAGCGATGCTGTGGTGTTGTGGCGCTGAGCGATGCTGTGGTGGCGCTGAGCGATGCTGTGGTGGTGCTGAGTGATGCTGTGGTGGTGCTGAGCGATGCTGTGGTGGTGCTGAGTCATCCTGTGGTGGTGCTGTGCTGAGTCATCCTGTGGTGGTGCTGAGTCATCCTGTGGTGGTGCTGAGTGATGCAGTGTTGGCCCTGAGTGATGATGTGGTGTCGCTGAGTAAAGCTATGGTGGTGCTGAGTGATGTTGTGGTGGCGCTGAGTGATGCTGTTGTGGCGCTAAGTGATGCTGTGGTTGTGCTGAGTAATGCTGTGGTTGTGCTGAGTAATGCTGTGGTTGTGCTGAGTGATGCTGTAGTTGCACTGAGTGATGCTGTGGTTACACTGAGTGATGCTGTGGTTGCACTGAGTGATGCTGTGATGGCGTTGAGTGATGCTGTGATGGCGTTGAGAGATGTTGTGTTGGTGCTGAGTGATGCTGTGCTGGCTCTGATTGATGCTGTGCTGGCTCTGATTGATGCTGTGGTTGCGCTGAGTGATGCTGTGGTGTTGCTGAGTGAGAGATAGAGTGAAGATATAATGCCCAATTAGAGAGGGTGGAGAGAGAAAGAGAGAGAAAGGGTGTACATAGAATAAAGAGTGGAGCGGGATAGAGAGAGAGAAAGAAGGGGAGAGAGAGTGAATGAAGGAGTTTGAAAGAGAAACAGATAAAGGGGTGAGATAGAATGAAGGGCTAAAAAAGATAGAGAGGGAGAGTTAATTAAGTAGAGAGAATTAGAGAGGGAGAGAGAGAGAGAAGGAGAGAGACAATAAGAGTGGGGGTGTGGAGTTTAAATAGAGTGAAGAAGTGACGGAAAAAGTAACCTTAAATATAGCTTTGTGCTTTGCGCGAATAAATATTTAAAAAAAAACAGTGAGAGACAAAAATACTGGTAATTAGGCTGTGACTCCCAATATAAAACAAATAGCGATATAAGGTGAAATCAACCCACCGAAGCAATATTTCTAACTAGACAAAAAAAGCTTGCATTTCAATGCTAATCGCTGTTGTTTTTCATGTGACTGTAGTCCAGGGCCCTCAGTTGGTAATGTGAGCTGCTGCTGCGATTGAAACATCAGAGTCCAGAGAGTTAATGAGCCATGACGAGGAAATGAGGAAGAGATAGGAAACCCAGATGCCAGCTGCGCGTGCACGCCATCGTGAACTCAAGCTGGTCGCCAGCCGAAAGCCAGTGTTTGCACTTCTAAAACCCACTTACTAAAACTCTCGGCCAGACCAGCGCAAGCGCTGGTGCAGGCCGAGACCTAAAAAAGGTCCAAAGTCTTAAACTGGAGGAATCCACATGCCAAGAATACCTTCTAAACAAGGATAGCATGAATCTCTCTTAAGTGGACTACACTTTTGTGAAACAATGGGAGGCAACTAATAAGTCCTCAATGATGCGTCCCACTCCAGAGGGAGGGCTATGTTAATGTACAGTTGCAGCTAAACTGGGCTTCATGTTTTTCCTCCTCCGTCCTTTTATTTGTACCCATGTAGTAACATCCATTTTAGTGAGTTTATAAGTGACTGCCCCAACAGAGTGCACCACACTCTGTAATCCATGCATAGAAACTACCCTGCCCAGGAACATAACAGAATTATAATTTCTGTATAGAGCTATGTGCTTGTCTGTGCATGGGGACCGCAGCTCGAATCAGGGCAATGGAGTGTTTGCAGGTATGAGGTGTGTGCATCTACTTATGGCATAATGTAAGGGGTGCCTTCCTTACTAAGGGAGATCTGGGGTTTCCCTCTCCACCTTGCATAAGCTCCAGATATTAAATCTGAATTATATTAAGTGGAAGTAAAATATTGTGCATTAGAGTTTACATCGCTCTCAAAGTTACAGTATTTTTAGATGCAAAAATGGTGCCATCTTATTTTTATAACACATATTATGTTTGCAGGTATAGCAAAAGCAAAAAAAAAAAGAAACTTTGCCCACAGTAGAAACCACCATGTATCTTTATGTGACAACAGATAAATCTGAAGGAAAAACTTACAAATTAAAGTCAGAATTATGTTTCTAGTATAGACTTACAAATAGCTTGATTTCTGGTGGCCAATGAGTGTGGTGCAATTATTGAAATCCCGGTGCTACCGCGGAGGAGCGTCGCCACTCCCCTGCTAGCAGCCAAAAAAATAAAAATAAAGCAATAATGAACCTGTGTTTATTATTGTTTTATTTTTCTCCGTAGATCGCCTAGAGGGCGGGCCACGGGAATGACAGGCAGAGGGGGAGTGGTAGGTGCATTGGTTGTCAGTGCGCATGAAAGTTTGGCCTGCCATCTAAGGCTGGCCAAACTGTCATGCGCACTGAAGCTCTCTCCAACCCAGCTGTGTTGCTGGGTTGGAGAGACCAGCAGGCACAGGCTCCCAGTCTCCCTGGGAGAGCAAATAATTGGTGCTCAGGCCAATCCTGACGCTGCTTTCATGCAGTCAGCTTCAGGATTGGCCCAGGGGATTCTGGGAGCCTGTGCCTGCAGTGCACGGTGACAGAGCCAGAGAGGAGCATCGGGGCGTCGGCGCATCGAACAGGTAAGTTATTTTATTATTATAATTTTTATTGTTGTTCGTCCCGGTTCCCCCTCTCCCTCCGCCCCGCCACTTTACCCAGAAACCGGCCGCTACTGGAGTAGTGGTTACAATTATGGGCCTTAGAACCATGCTAATGAACAAAAGTAAGTGCCATATATCAAGCGTATGGGAAATAACATATCACTCTACTCTGACACAAAAATGACACCACAGAAAACAGAGGCGCTCCCTTCCACATCCAGAGAAGTGATGGGGTGGGAAAAGTTTCTTAAGGACCACCGCCCTAATCTGGAATAGCCTACCCTTGGAACTTAAAACCGCTCCATCGCCATCATTTTTCAGAAAATCTCTGCAAACTTGGCTTTTTGTACAGCAATAGGATGCGTGTTCTCTATATGGAGTATCAATGTCCATTACAAGGACCCCAGAATCTATACGTTCATTTCTTTTCAGCACCAAGACTCCCCCGGGCAGGAGTCATGCTTAATAAATCATTCATTCATGAAGAAAACAAAGCAATTAAGGACGCTTTTTTAATAGTTCTCATTTAGTGTTTTCAAAAGGGGTGAGCCATACTCCCAGATTTAGTCCCCATTTTACACTGCAGAACGAATTTGTGTGTATGCTGCTCGACAAAGAGGTATTCACATTGTATACAAATAGAGCATTAACGGGTGCAGAAACAACTTTAATTGAAGATAATCACATTTCCCTTTAAATAGGACTATGAGAGGTAAAGCTATATAGAAACTGATAATAACTCACTTTTTAATAGTCATGTATCAATAACACAAAGATTGTAAAATTTTGAATCCAGTTCCAGTTCATCAGTGAAGGACAACTTTTGATTGCAACAAAAGCGCAAATCAATAGTTTTTAAAAGAACATAAATTATGATTAAAGAAATAACAAACTAAACACACATTAATAAAAGTACTACTTTTGTTGAAAGTTGGTGAAGTGGGAACGTTTGAGGCCGTAGAATAAAGCCTTTTTTTCCTTATTTCGTTTTTGATGGCTTAGATGCTCTGGGCACTTTGCCACTGCTGATCAGTGTCAAAGTGCAAGTGCTCCCTTTGTAAATTGTTATTATGATTGGTTATCCATGACTGGCATATTTGATTTACTGCTAAGTCCCTAGTAAAGTGTACTGGGGGTGCCAGGGCCTGTAACTCAAATGCTACTACTGGGCCTGCAGCACTGGTTGTCCCACCCACCCAAGTAGCCTTTTTCAAATGTGACTCAGACCTGCCACTGCAGTGTCTGCACTCAGTTTTAACTGCCATATCGAACTGCCAAGTGTACCCACTTGCCAGGCCTAACCCTTCCCCTTTACTACATGTCAGTCACCCCTAAGGTAGGCCCAAGGTACCCCATTGGAAGGGTGCAATGTATGTGAAAGGTAGGACATGTACTGTTGTGTGTTACATGTTCTGATAGTGAAAAACTGTGCATTTCGTTTTTCACTATTGCAAGGACTAGCTCTCCCATAGGCTATGATTGGAGCTGTCTTGTAACATTTTACATGTGTAACTTTCAATTGGGAATAGCTAAAGATGTGGAGTTTAGGCTCTCTGAACTCAGAATTTAATACCCCACCTTTTAGTAAAGGTTGTTTTTAAACTGTGCGTTTGAAAATGCCACTTTTAGAAAGTAGGCATTTTCTTGTTTAACAATCCTGTGTACTTTTGCCTGTTTGTGTATTCACCTTCTGGTTTTGGAGTGACAGGAGCTAGGGATGTGCATTCACTCTAGACAGTAACAAGGGGGTTTGAGGTGTGTCTCCCCTTCCTGGGTGACGCATAGCTAGGCTGAATAGACCTTTCTGCATTTAGAGTGCTGAATAGGCTGTCTCTGCTCAGAACAATACTGTCTCCACCTCCTGCAGTGAAGCTGGACCAGGGGTAACAGAAGTGGTTTTTACTGAGCTCAGAGACTCTGGAAACAAAGACTGCAAAGAGAAAATGGGGTATAAGTATTGGACCTAAAACCCCAGAACTTCATATCACTTCTGGAACAAAGAGATCCCTGCCAAAAGGAAGAGCTTAAGAGCTGCCAGGAGGAGTACTGCCCCATTGCTGTGTTGCTTTGTTGGGTTGGCCTGCAGTTGCTGCTTCTGTCTCTGGGCAGAGGAAAGGACTGAAACGTTTGCACTGCTGTGGTATCCTGCTTAAAGAAGATCTCCAAGGGCTTGATGCAGAGCTTGCCTCCTGTTCTGAACTCTGTGACACAAAGATTTCACCTGCAGCATCCTTGAACTCCATTGCTGGGAGTTCTGACCTGCCATGTGGTGCCAACTCAAGTTCTGGGCCCAATGCACTGACCGCCGAAGTCTGAGATCACTGCACCAACTTTGACGCAGGCCCTGCTGTGCAGCTGATAGAATCGACGCATCGTTGAACTGCGACTGAAGAAATTGACGCATTGCCTGTTTTGCCGCCGCATCGACCTCCAGCACGTCCAGATTTCCATGCATCGCACCTGTGTGACAAGTTTTCTGGCGCACCTCCCATAGACCAGAATCGACACATCGCTTCCCCTTACAGTTCGGATTCCATGCACACTTTTCTTGCTTGTAGCAGAACTGATGCATCACATCCCCGAGGACTCAGGAACCGACTCATTGCTGTGCTTTTCGACACTGTCTTTCTCTGCAGCTGTTTGGCCTTGTGAATTTTAACACATCTGAAGGTACATTGTGTAAAATCCCGCACTATGGACAGAATTGCTTGAAACCTCTTAATAGTGATATTTTGATATATGTATGTTGGATTTTTGTCGTTTTGGTCTTGTTTGATTTAGATAAAGATACTTTATTTTTCTAAACTGGTGTGGTGTCCATTTGTGGTGTTTTCATTGTGTTACTGTGTGTTTGGGTACAATTACTTTATACATTGTTTTGGGATAAGCCTGTCTGCTCGTGCCAAACTACCAAGGGGGTGAGCAAGGATTATCTAGAGTGTGTAACTCCCTTATCCTGACTGGAAGGAAGGGTCCCTACTTAGACAGGGTGCAAGCCACTGACAACTAGAGACTCCCAATTCTATCACGAATTATAAAATCTGGATTGGTGAAAGGATGGGGATACCTTTTATAAGTGTTTGTTTTTATATGTATTTGTTCATGCTGCCATGCAGACGAGTAATGGAGAGGAACACCGATGATGCAGTGATGGATACAATTAGTTATCTCTACAATAGAAAATGCTTGTAAATCATACTGGTGTTTTGATTTTTGGATTTTATGTGGGCTGTGGAGTATCTAATATCAACGCGAGAAAGGGCTTTTCTGTATATGTTAAATGTTTGCTAAATAGGTGTGTTACTTTGTAAATAATTAATGTGAAGCCATCTCAGAGTAGTCTTGAAAGAAAGATTATAAACAAGATTGGAGAAAGGTCTTCAGTTTTATATTATTCCACATTTATTTTCACATTATGTCTTTTTTTACATATTACTGCGTTTACTACAATTAGAATATGTGTTTTGCAATATTCTAGCAGGGTGTGGCAGTCAAGACTACAGACTAAATTTCCACTGTAAAGTCCTACGAGGTCTCCAAGTAATGTACTCTAAAGGACAAAAAAGGTCTAATGTACATTACAATCTATTACGAAAAAATACATTTAAGACCTACATAAATTAACTTAAATTATTCTATAAGGGATATAGAATTTCTTGTCAGACATTGTCTAATAAAGGCTATGAAATAGGCACTTTTAGTCACAGAGAACAAGGCAATCACCACAAATGCGTTGATAAATTTGGTTATCACACTACAATCTGTGCAGGGTGTACTCAGTGAAGGCCAGCTGTAACATGCTGGTAATCCAGGATTTGATTGTCAAACAGAAAGCTCTCTAGTTCAGTTTGTAGATATTAATTTTGTTGGCATCATTAGACTCTTGATAACCAATGTTTTTATGCTTTACCACATGTAGGCCGTGCTGAAACATCATCAAGGAGAATAAATGACATTGATAAACATGTATAAGTGAAGGTCAAAGGAGGGTGACAAATTCTGTCAGCTTTTTCTATCTGCCCTATCCTCCAGTACGTATTTTTCTGCGGTTCCTAAATCAAATGAATAGATTCACGAGAATCATTCCCCATTTGGATAGCGAACATAGAAAAAGCATGGCTCCCTATCAGTGTATATCTTACCGCCAGGCCAATAAAGCTGAATTGTAATACGTTAAATTTGAGCTGCACACTCATACTTTTCTTTGCTTGTCTCAATCGCAAAGGCATCTAAAATGTTGCAATGTATATATTACAGTCACAAGTCCTTGGGACAGATTGAAGATTGTGCCAGGTGTATGTTCATCATAGTCTTAGAGCCCGCTGTACAGATTCTCTTTCCAGTCCTTTATACCCTCAAAAATGCTGCTATATGTGTCTTACAGGGTCCTTGTTCCCCCCACAGGCCGCCTTGTTAGATTAGTTGTGAGACATCTTGCCATCCATTATTTTCCTCCCACAGGTCCCCACAGTCCCTTTTATTCATGAGATGGGATCTTCGTCTCTGACCCTGGTGGGCCTACTTCATGAACCTGAAAAAAAAGATGAAGAGGCATGAGGAGGGCTGCCTGACCTCCACCAAATCTGTCCTGCGCTCTACTGGAAGGTTTATATGGGGTTTGAATCATATCTTCGCAGCCCCTTTCCTCCCCTGATGATTCCATCTGACAATTGGCAGGTCACTGGTCAACGCCCCAAGTAAGCTCCTCCCGCTGCAAAAGGAAAAGTTCCTCCCATTTCCCTCATTTTCTTTCCTCTTTTGCCGACGGTGCCGCTGCATGGCTCGCAAGTCTTCCACAGGGCTTCCCGAATTGCCCATCTCCTCCTGGGAAGAGAACCCTCTCTGGCTCAAGAGTCCAGATCCCAGTGAATGTGGTGAGTAAGTGAGAACAGGCTAATGAGCCAGAACGAGACAAACTGGGGTTATGAAAACCTGGTCAAGCATTACCCATTCTGACGGACTCCCTTTTCTGTATATTGGGCTTTTCCAATCCCCTTCCAAAACCAAAGGGTACAAACATATACATGTCCCTGTAGACTGGGGAGTATGATCCTTGCACACTTATAAATTGCTGCATGCATCCATATGACAGATGCAGGTTAATATGAGCTTTAAAACATCACAAACTAAAGACATTTATGAAAATATATATGAAGATAAACAACAGAAAGAATATAATTAACCAAGTATGTGTTTTTGCACATTTTTAAGTGAATTGGTGAATATTTTAGCATTTTTTAAAACTCCTGAAGGAGCATACCACAAGTCACTACTATAAACTTGGAGTATGCAACCACCAGTTGCACTATGATGATATCCTGAATGGAATAGTTTGCCCCTGGCCCTGGAACTGAGCAGCGGATTCTGGTTCAAACATATAGTATGGACAATCTGTTATACAATGTCAATATATAGAGTGAATATCGGAGTATCCTTTCATACGACTCCAGAATACAAATTTTTTTTTTTTAAATTGTGTGTCCTCATTCTGCCAATTTACTTGTTGGCAATACTCCCTTCCCGTTACCGGGGACCGGCCAGGGATGGAGTCGTTCCACTCAAGAAATCAAGCTGCTTCCACTTCCACCCTTCTCTGGTGTGCCGTAGAAAAGGAGGGAAACAGGACCGACAGCTAATTATTGGCTTAATCATTGGACCCCAGCTTTTTGACTCCAGTCCACCAACATAGCCCATATCTTTTCCCGACTACTAGAGTCGCATGCCATGTCCTGTTGACTTATGGATATAATATTCTTTTTACATTCCAGGAAAGGGGGTGGAACACCTGATTTCCATGCTCTGCAGATCTCCCGTCTCCCCAATAAAATCACATAAAAGATGAGTCTTGCAACATTCTTATTTGTAATGGAGCTACTACCTTGGCACCTTCCAAAGAATACAAGTAAAGGACTTACCCTCACCTGTACACCTGTAACTTCCGACAAAAATTGACAGAGTTCAGTCCAAAATTTGGTAATCTCTGGGCATGTTAAAAACATATGGAGGTCGTCCGCTGAGGGATCTCGACATCTTGGACAAACATACTGTGTTCCTGAAAGTTTTGCTAATTTTGCTGGGGACCAATAAACCCTGTAGAGAGTGAAAAGATTATTGTGTTTAAGAAAGGCAGGTTTAACTATCTCCCGGAGCAATGCAAATGAAGCCATCCAGGCCTCGCTCAGATTCACATTTACTAAATCATCCCACCAGAGCTTTTGAATGTCCTTTTCCAGGTCATCTTCTGCTTCCACCAACGTTCGATACCACAAAGCGACCTCCTTCTTAATGGTACCAACTTTCATTGCTTGATTTAACCAGGAATCGTCCTTCTGCTCCTCCCAGTCTTGACTCGCCCACCAAGCAGAAAGTTGATAAAATTTGAATCTAGTTAATTGACCCCGTGTGCATAAGCTCAGAGTTTCCCAACCAACCCAATCAGTTCCCGACCTCAAATCGCCCCAACGGGAAATTCCCGCGTGCTTCAATGGTAGGCTGAGCAGATCTTTTAAACACTCCGGGGTTCCTGGTGAGCCCCATATCGGGGCATTGGCAGAATAATAAGACACTCCTAGTTTTTTCCGAATAAGGACCCAAGTTTTCAATGCCTCCGACAAAATCTTCAGTCTTACTTTCTTAAAAAACTTTGGGTCTCCAAACTTAAAAAGAAATTGCTCTTGCCCATCCCTCAACTCACTAAGCATTGCCCCATAGAGAATACCTATTGCAGAATCGTCAGGTTTGTTTAACAACATCCGACAATTCTTGAAGTGGAAGGCATGACCATATGCCAACAGGTCAGGAAGTGCCAACCCCCTTCTCCAACCTTCTCCTCAATCTTTTCCAAGATATACGGGGCCCTTCGAGGCCCAAATAAAACTACCGATCTTTCCCTGTAGTTTTGCTATCTCTCCTTTGTCAAATGATAACGGTATAGAATTAAAAAGGAAAGTGACCTTTGGCAGAACAATCATCTTGATAAGGTTAACCCTACCATATAGGTTTAGGGGAAGATTTGCCCACCTGACCAACAATCTCCCTACCTCCTGGCTAATCTTCCTCCAATTAACAATAGTCACATCTGCTAACTTCTGCGTAATTGTGATACCCAGATAACGCATGTGCAGCTTTGCCCCAGGAGTCTGAGTTGGTTGGTTCCGCTCCATAATTTCAGTCTTATCTCTGTTTACCCTATACCCTGATACCTTTCCAAAAGTTCTGCTTTAGCCATCAAAATGGGAATAGCCTTCTCGGGGTTCAGAGTGTACAGAATAAGATCATCTGCGTATAGGGCTAAATTAACCTTGAAGTCTCCGTATCTAAAAGGGGCGATAGACTTATCCTGTCTGATCCAGGCTGCTAACGGTTCAATATAGACATTAAATAAAAGCGGGGACAGGGGACACCCCTGTCTTGTTCCTCGCATAATACTGAACCAGTCCGTTAACTCCCCATTTACTAAAACCCTAGCTCTAGGTAAGCGATATAGAAGTTGAACAGCTTTTATTAGGTTGTTGGGGAATCCGAAAATCTTTAAAGCCTCCCAAAGATAGGGCCAGTGAACCTGATCAAAAGCCGTAGCGGCATCAACTGCCACAGCTGTTACTGGCAGGTTATATGATTCAGCCAAATCTACTACCCCAAGCATTGTAAAAGTTAGCTCATTGAGCTGCCTTCCAGGGATAAAACCCCTCTGATCTCTATGCACAACACTCTTGATGATCTTAGCGACCCTGGCTGCCAATATCCCTGCGAACACCTTATAATCTGTGTTCAACAGGGATATTGGTCTGTAAGACTCCGCCACCAGCGGGTCCTTATTTGGTTTCAAAATTAAAACCACAGTTGCCTCGGCCCAGGACGACGGAGGATCTTCCCCTTCCATCAGTATAGTGTTAAAAAGCTTTTTAAAGACGGGTACAATACTATCAGAAAGACACAAATAGATCTCAATCGGAAGGCCATCTGGCCCAGCCGCCTTCCCTCTAGCCATCTTCCTCAGCTATACTCGGATCTCCTCTTCCCTAATCTCAGAAGCCAAAGACCCCCTCTGATTTTCACTTAAATGTGGAAGTTCAACATTCTTTAAGAACTCCTCAATGTTTTCCCTCCCGGGAGAAATATCCTCTTTATACAATTTACTCATATATCTGCATATTTCCAACCCTATCTTTATATTTGTATCTGCTATGTCTCCTGTTATACTCTCTCTTAGGCTGCTTATTTGATTGCGGGCTTTATCAGCTTTGGCTTTCCAGACCAGAAGGGGGCCACTCTTCTCGCCGTATGAAAAATGTTGTAGTTTACTGGCCTTCCATCTATCAGATAGAATCTTATCAAGGGCCCCTTGGTATTCTGCTTGGAGCTGTTCTAACTCTTTGGTCAGCAAGGCCACCTTACTAAAACATTCTAACGATGCCTTTTGCAGCTCCAACTCTTTGTTTTTGATATTTTTTAAGAGTGATTCCTCCCGCTGCCTCATACTACATCTTTTACCTGTCATTATAGAAGAGCCAATCGCTCTCAAAAAAGCCTTGAAAGCGTCCCACATTATCTGAATTTTTGCTGACCCGATATTAACTTTAAAGAAGACCGTAACCTCGTCTCTCATCTTAGATATCACTGCCTAATCTAACAAGATTGTCCTATCCAGAGTCCATCTTGTTATACCCTTCTTGTCCTGAAGCCTCAAAGAGAAGTGCATGGCAGAGTGATCAGAGAGAATAGCGGGCAGATGGTTAATCTTTAGCACTCCCGTCAGTAACTCCTGAACTATTAAAAAATAGTCAATACGGGAGTGGTGCCCATACTTCTTGCTAAAAAAGGTAAAGTCCTTCTTGTCACCCATCTTATTTCTCCAGACATCAACTAAATTTAATTCCTGGCTCAAAATTTTAAGTGCCGCCGTAGTTTTAGGTGGGCTTACATACTTTGCTTTGGAGGTTCTGTCCAAGTCCGTCCGTTGAACTATATTAAAATCCCCTCCAATTACCACCGGGGCATTAGTTAACAATAGGGCAGATTCTAGTTTAATTAATGCGTCTGGATTGTCCTCGTTCGGGCCATAATAGCTGGCACAAACTAATACCATATTTTGAATCTTTACCTTAACTAATACCCATCTCCCAGATGTGTCCGTCTGGTAACTTTCTAATTTAATACCTCAGTTAGATCTTATGATAATAGCTACTCCCCTTGTACTACCTCTCTGATCCGAACAGGCAATGTCCTGAACCCAGGCCCATTTTTTAAATGCACTTATACATTCTCTTTTTTCTAGGTGGGTTTCTTGTAACAGGATAACATTAGCCTCAGTTTTCTTAAGGAATTCCATAATTCGAGCCAGTTGCCTCATAGACCTCACCCCATTTACATTCCATGAGGTGAAGGGAACCAAATTCTTACTCATTTATCAAATAGTAGGGCCCACTTCCTCCCGATCCCATCAAATTGAGGCTGCTTTGGATCCCCGTATTTTGAAAAACTAGAAATTCTAAAAGGTTTCATCAGGGTAAAACAACTGTACGACAGATTGAGGACACTATTTTTTCTTTTTCCCCACATGCTCCCAACACCCCGTGACCCCTCCCCCCTGAGAACCCCCTCCCTATCTTCTTGGGCGCGAGCGCCTTGAGAAACCCCCATGCTGGTGAGGCAAATCCGAAAACAAAAACAATACCAAGTCCCAAAGTGTAAGTGCAAGCGACTTGTAAAGTGTGCCCTAGTGGAGTCATAACTACAAATTTGTAACTAAGTGTCGACATAATCCTATTCCTTTATACTTCTATATTCATTCTATATACATTCTATATACAAATTATAGAGATCAGAACACCAATCTCTATTCCGAGCCTTCCATCTGCTTCAGCAAGGAGTCTACCTCATCCGGATCTCGGATATTGTACATTTTGTTTTGCCACATGATCCTCAACATGGCGGGGAACTTCATATGCACCTGGGCCGCCCTAGAACGTAATTCGTTCATTTTTGTACCTAATGTCCATTGCCTCTGAGCCGTTCTCTTGCCCATATCAGAACGTATTTGGTAGGTGCAATCCCCATATTTCAACAACCGTTCTTTCAATGCCCGGCCCAGGACAAGCTCTTTAATTGAAAAGGTGAGAAAATATATTAATCTCTTCCTGGGGGCTTTCCTCCCTGGATGTAACCTATAAGGAACCCTATGTACCCTTTGGAGCTCTCTTTCCCAATCAATGTCAGTTCCTTCCCGAAACAGTTCTCCCAATAGCTTACACACATAGCCTTTGATGTCCGCACCTTCTGCATTTTCAGCAATACCCAAAAGACGGATATTATTCCGCCTAGCCTGAAGCTCAAGCCTTTCCATATCCTCTTGTAATGACTTATTTCCTTGTTTAAGCCTCTCTATTTCTCTAGAATTTGCGGCAGTGACCTCACCCAGGGCCTTCACCTCCTCTTCCAAAGCCCCCGCACGAAGAGCGATTCCATCAATCTTCTGTTCGAGTGTCCCACATTTCTCTTGAATGTCTTTCTGGTTGCTTTCCGAGGTTTCAAACTTAACCAGAATTTCTTGTCTCAAACTATATATTAAATCTACCAACTGGGTCCCTGAAGAGGCTCCCTCCTGTGGGCCGCACCCCCGCCCAAGGCTCACAGGATCACTCGAGGATATTCCATTGCCTTCATTGTTTTCGAGCGCCCCGCCATTTTGAGCCATAAAAGCGAGAGCCTCAGGAATGCCAGGTATACTTTCATCAGTCTCTGCTAGAGGGGAAAAACGATTCTCAAGCCTCAATGGATTACCCTGCTTTAGCTGAGGCGTCATACTCTCCGTCCCATTCACTGTACTCCCAATATCTCCCTCAGCCACGGCTGACCCTGCCACCTGTTCCATGATTTTAAAATAGGACCTAAGGGAGGGAGGTGGTTTTGGGAGGGAGCACAGTTCTCTAGATCGGCACTTCTTTACTTTGACTCTTTTAGTAGGTTTCTTGACAGGGGTTACGGGGGTTACAACTAAAGGTGCCTTTTCAGTTTTCTCTCCCCCGTCACCTTCTTTTCGGGGGCAGAACGTAAAAGATATCTGCTCCTTTCTGGGGCAAATTGCTCTCCCCTATCGGTGCCTGTGGGGGCCACGGGATCCCCAGGGGCTTTCACCGCTCCAGTATTGGCCTGATCAAATGTAGAAACCCCAGCATCGCTTACTCCCGTACCAAGACGGCGCTGGACGTTAGAAGGTGGGACTCGAGGGTGAGAATCCCTCTCCATCACCCCCTCTTCACTTTTTGGCAGGTACTAAGACCGTCTCTTTGCTGAGAGGCCTCTGAAAAACAGAGTACTGGCCCCGCAAAACCTCCTACGGGCAACCCAGGTTTAACAAAATTACATTCACCCCTTTCACCCCTTACATGCGTTATACAAGTCCCGCAAGGATCCGATGGAATGCCTCTCCATCTACCGTATAGTCTTGTAGCAACTGCCCGAGTCTTCCTCAGAGAGGCCGCCGCCCAACTCCAACTCCCTTGGGGGGCGGAGTTGCATCTCGCGGCAGCGGAGAAGCCAGCATCCCAGCCCATACACAACTTTACCGTAGAACCGTAGAGAAATTGAAAGCACTGCCCGGAGCCCGGATCAGTCGATGGTCCTTATCGCCTCCTTGTCTCCGAAACTCCAAGCCGTACTATTGCTCGCCGTCCATCATCGGATTCGCCCCCCACCGCACGGAGGTTCTCCCGACTGGCGTTAGCCAGCCGCCATGTTCCCCAATCCGACTCCAGAATATTTGTTGCATATATGATGGACACGTTATATAATATATGCAATGGGCACTTTTTATACGTTGTTCGCTCTGTGTAGTTCTTCCATGTGCTAAGGAGATGAGAAGTCAATGGAAGGGTTAGGGAGTGTGAGTAAATATTATATTTTCTGTCACATTACTATAAACAAGCATTTGCAATGCAATAGGTCTCGCATTTACACGAGTTTAAGCTATTGGCATTGTAAATGAGAATGCCTTTTATTTAAGTTTTAAAAACGAAAACCAAAATAAAAGGCATTGTTATTTGCAATGTGAATAGCTCAAACTCACGTAAATGCGAGATCTATTGCATTGCAAATGCTTGTTTTAGCATCTTCGCTGACAAGCCTTGTGCGTTGATGCTTCGGTGGGCCCCTGCCGGGGAGTGGGGGGACGCTCTCTGCGCGAAGCTGCCCCAGCAGTAAACGCACATCGTCCATCAAGCGCCACATCAGAAGCCCCCCCTTACCCTGGTAACTGTAGGCACGTACATACAGCGTGGGCACCAGAAAACTACAATATCCAAGACAAAAGAAAAGTCGTTGCTTAAAAAGTCAGGACTGGTTGAAGGTGACTTTTGACCTAGAGCTACTCACCAGTCCAGTAAAGCTGCTTTACATTTTTATTGCCACTTGTGAATCAGCTGGTAGATACTAGCCCCAAATCAGTAGGCGCTTCTTGGTTGCTGTTGTGTTTTCATGCCCCCAGAAATCACTTCCCTCCTGTTATACTTATAAGGGGAGTACAGGTGCACATTATCCCAGAGTACCTGTGTGTTACTGAGCCAGCAGAACCGGCCCTAATCGGATTGACCGGGACAGCGCCCTGGGCGGAAAGAAAACATGGTGTTTGTTGTGGGGGCAGGTGGTGGTCGTTGTGGTGTGGCGACAGGAGGTGTAAGGAAGATGGGAGGGGGGCAGGGGGTTGACGGGGGTTAAAGGCTGATTACAAAGTATTTAGCGGCACCCAATTGAGACCAAGTAGAATGGACGAGCTGCTGTTTACATAACATTAAGTCCGGCACCTCCCTGCTGCGCCCCTCGGGATATCGGCGCCCGGGGCCTGTGCCCAGCTCCCCATGCTCAAGGCCGGCCATGTGAGCCAGTACTCCCCTGCTAAAAAGGGCTGCTACTCCCCCTTTCAAATTACAGGGGCGCATGTCCCAGTGCCTGCATTTTAAGCTGTACACCAGGGGAGGAAGAGGTGTGTCACCCGGCGCCCCTCACCCAAGCCGGCACCCCAACACATCCAAGTGCAGTAACCTGCCGACGGCCTGATTAGTTCAACGTAGAAACATCTGCATGGATTGTGCACAGCTACTAGGTGCCCTCCATGCCATGTGTGACTTCCTGCAGCTGTGACCTCACTTAGGCTGTGTAGTCAGCAGCACTTTGCATGTGAATGGAAAACTGCGAGCCCCGGAGACTGTTTGCTAAAAGCCGGGAGTGGCTGACGGAGCCACGTTACGGGATGCTAGGTTGTTGCGCCAGCGTGAGGAAGCAATTATACATATATTTAAAATAATGCTTTTTTCACCGCTTAGAGTAAAACAAACTATGCTGACAATCAAATAATATCGCATACGTGGCCTCATGCAGACTGGATCATAGATCGGTATGATTAATCTGCCTTGATGTGCATGGATTCACTTGTCCTTGCCTGTCCTTCTGCACATGCGTCCACGTGGCCCAGCTTTTCATGCACATAGCTCGTTATAGTCTGCCTGCCTGAAGTCAATATTTCTATAGGTTTCAGGGTAAAGCTGGCTTAACTTCACAGGTCTTGGATTGTATCCATGCACGTCTTGCAATGGCCATCATGATAACCTCGTGCACGTGATTTGGGCCACCCTCGTGCACATGACTCCCAATGACCTTGGCAAACTCGTGCACATGGATACAAATGGCTTTGACTGTATTCATGTACACTCTAGGCCCCCCATCTTTCAGCTCCCTTGAAATCTGCTCAGCGCTGGGAAACTCCTCGGAGTAGCGGTGCGCTTTAGAAATCACATGATATCCTCGTGCACATAGGCTCGGACAGTATCCGTGACCAAGGCTTCCAATGGCCAGCCCAACCTCGTGCACATAGACTCAAGTGGCTCGAATTGCACCAGCGACTATTGCTTCAATCGGCCAGTGGAGCATAGTGCGCATGCATTCTGGTGGCTCGGACAGCACTCTTGACCCCGGCTTCCAAGGCGACCAAGTCCTGCCTCTTGCACATGGATTCTCAGGGTTTGACCTGCATCAGTGATCTTGGCTTGCAATGCCCGAGGCGAGAGGGGGCACCGCCGTTTACATGACGTGAGGTGGGTTCCCAGGCGCATGTCAACCTGCTGCATCTCCTCGCCAGATACCAGAGGCAGCTAATGTTTAAACCCTTCTCCCCAGAGGACACCGGAGACTGGTGCAACACCAGGGAAGCAGAGGCCACGGCAGGGAACTCAGTGGGGTCGAGTACATAAAGAACAGGCAGACGAATCCCGCCTCCCTTGTCCCCTGACGTAAGCCTTCCAGAAAAAGACACACTTGCCCCGCCCGGCAGGTATGCCCAGGTCGAAGGTTACAGGTGACTTCATGTGATCAGCGACAGCAGTTCTGGGGTTTCCTTATAAAGGTCATTGTCTTCGGTTGTTTTATTTCAGTAGAAATGCACCGACTACAACCCCCAGAATGCAAGAGGCTGTCAATAAAAGTACAGGACTGGAGTTCCGCTGGTGACCTGGAGTCATCTGGTAAACTCCCCACTTTAATGCCATCAAATGGCTAAAATGAGCTCACAGCCCCAGCTGGTAAACCGAACGATGTTAAAGTGGCCCTGCGGGGCACAGTAGCTCGCCCACCAATTGAAATTTTAGTACAAATTGAGGAGTCCAAAGGTAGCACAAGATGTGTGAATCGACGTCCCACATGTGGTGGGGGCCGGGAACACGCCCTCAACCCTATATATTAGAGTGGTGCCTCAGGTGAAATGTTAAGTGTATTCTGCCCCAGCCCCCAATTCCAACACACTTCCACCCCTCCACTTGGGTGGTTTCCGAGTAACGCTGGGGGGGCAAGCCGCGCCGTCAAGATAACCCATCTTTTGATGGGAGATAAAAGCCGCCGACATCCGTGGCATTTATTCTAAGGGGCCAGTGCTGATAACCCAAAAATGTGGCACAGCAGGTGGTAACTCCACAGGGGAGAAAAGGAAAATAACTCAGTCACTTTAAAGCGCACACTTCACGAATCTCCTCCAAGCTCCAAATTAATTAAATAAATAAACCAAGCGTGGCCGCTAAAGTCAGCGGACCGCGCTCCAAATTAATTCAACAATAAATACGCAGGGGGCGCACTAAAATGGTGCCCTGCATGTTTTACTTATGTGCATGGCGGCCCGTGAAGCGGGCGTCATGGTACAAAAAAAACTAGGAAAGTGAAAGCGCGCCATGCGCGCATTGTGCTCAAACGCCGCAAGCCTTACAAGTGCACATCGCCTGTCCGGGCGCGTGCACATCTCCTGTCCCCCTTCCGAATAAAAATCGACGACAACAGATCTCGCCAAGCGAGCAGCGTATGCGCTGCGTCGCTAGGCGAGACCTAACTAGACAGTTGTGTTGACACACTCCTATATTACTCTGTTGTATGCATGCATGTGGTTGTTTTTATAGAGCGGGCCTAGCCAAGGGCAATGGAGTGCTACAGGCCAAGGAATTGTCCCAAAATATTCATGAACACACATTCACACACTGCTACAGCTTTTTCCTAATTTTAATGCATACTTTGCAATATGGTTTCTAATGCTCTATATTCATCCAAAAGTAAAAATTGAATATTGCATTTTTGCTTTACTTACATGAGCCCACTCCTGCTCCCACGAAACAGACTCCAGGCTGCATCTCATAAAAGAGATGTCATGAATATGGAAATCTTTTATGAGCACAACACATTGACACCACCTCCACTCACAGCTCACAGAAGGTATTTGAGTTGAACAGCATCCTCAATAATTTAAGCTACAAGGAGAATCCCTGCGACATAAAAAGAAATGAGAAGCATATTTCTTCACAATCCTGCAAAGTAAAGACCGTGTAAAGTAAACGAATTCAAAGAACATACGGCTTAGCTACCACCACCACCCACAGGCAAAGGGCTCTAAATTAAACGATATCACATCCCCTCGATTAACCCTTTTCCAGTGAGCTGGTTTTGTAATGTTTACACTGATCCACCTACAGCGTCATGATGCATCTCCCAAATGTTGTGGTGCTATTTGTGATAGGGCCTTGTAATCCAGTATAGCCCGGGTTATGGTGACATATGTCCTGGACATGTCATTTTAATTTAACTTTAGCTCTAAACATCTTTCATGCAGTTCTAAATGCATTTTCTGGGCAGTGCTTCTATACATTCATGTTCATCTCCTCTTATGGGTAGGCTTGTGCGACCCCTGCTGTGAAAAAGAGCGAAAAGGTAACATTGGCAAGCCATTCTTCCCTCTTTCTGCATGATTATCCCACCTTGAACTGGAAAGAGTTTTAGTTTCACACTTTCTCTCTGATTAAATGCTGGCAACAATCATCACAATTATGTTGTTCACGCAATCAATTGCCTATTTCACTGCATTTTACCGGTGCTGCGTGCAGATGATTGTACTATGGAATATCGGGCAAGGGAATATCGTGGTATTAGAATATGGTGGACCGACTATCGAGAAACAAAATATCAAAAGGTAGGTCAATATATGAAGAAAATATATATTTACTATGCTTAACTTCACATCTATGCACCTTGAAGATATATAGTTTTGGTGGTATTAAGAACTCAAGATTTATCGTCATTCTTAACCAACAAGGTACAATGTTGTCTTTTATGCTACTACTTTTATGTACTAACGTATTAGAATGTCAAACCCTCCCATTAGCTTTGTCAGTGTCATCATACATTTTTCCTTTTAAACTGGCCTTCTGCTTAATATGCTTGTCCTGGCAGTGTCTTCTGTAAGGATCCTGCACATTTTAGAAATTTCATAAGTTGCTACACAAACTTGAACAAATGCGCAGTTCTTGCTTTTTCAGATAATGTAGATGAACATCATAGGAAACAGCCTTCACAATGTGGCTGGAACCACGATGTGACTTTACCAAGAACACGTCTTTACAATGCATTCCTTTACCACACAAGTTGGTACAATTACTTGCCTTAGAGAAAGTGTTGTTGGACTGATGTGGGACTTTAACTCCCAAACTTTCCCTACTGTTGCGCAGACTGGAGTTGGAATAGTAAATTATACTATTCCAAAGTCCAGTGCTTTCCCTAAGGCAAGTCATTGTAATGACTTGCATGGTATAGGAATGCATTGTAAAGACGCATTGGTGGTTCGGATCGCGTTGTAAAGGCATGCGTTGTAAATGGTAAATGTGTACGTGGTTCAGACATACATCCGAATATTGTTCATAAATGTTCTACCTGGTATCACAACATTGGAGATCAGAGGTTAGTGAGGTGTCTGTAACAGTCTGCATATGATTAGTCTCCTCTGACTATTTGTTGGAAGCTGGGTTTCTGTTGGAGTACCCCCCCACTTTTTGCCTGGTTTTTGATGCAACTTTAACTGAGGTGTACTGGGTCCCTGCTAACCAGGTTCCCAGTACCAGTTTTTTTTCCCTAAAAACTGTACCACAATTAGCACAACTTCAGCAACCCCTGTAAGTCCCTAGTAAATGGTACCCCTGGTACCTAGCGCATTGGGACTGAAAAGGGTCCACTAGGGCTGCAGCACAAATTGTGCCACCCTAAGGACCCCTCACCAAGACCATGCATACTGCCATTGCAGGCTGCGTGTCTTGGTGGAGAGAAAACTGAAGAGTCGACATGGCACACATCCCTGTGTGCCATGCCCCCAGACACTGCATGGGGTGAAGGTTAGTCACCTCTACTGCAGGCCTTACAGCCCTAAGGCAGGGTGCACCATATCCCATGTGTGAACATTTCTGCATGAGCAGATATGACCATACAATATCTAAGTCCATTCTTGGATACTGTAACTGCACAGAGTAGCTATAAAGAGTACATGGGATGGATACTTGTCATTACGAGTTTCCTAGCTTACTGATGGCTTCAGTAAGAATCTTAGCCAAAATATTGGCCTTAAGATGTCCATTATTGACAGATTTTTTTGTCTTTATCATTTATGCCCAGTTTCCTCATATGAATCATTCTTAAAACCTGTAGCAACACACACATTAAAAAGAAACACGTCTGTTTCTTTCAAATACTTACGTTCTTTGTTTGAATTTATAGGAGAAATTGTCAAAGATTGGGACATCTTACGCAGATTAGACAAAATGCCTTTCTTATTACCTTTACTGGAAGGAGCTGCAAATTTCCCCACCACTTAATAATCACTAAGTTGCATTTTTGTGGTTGTCCACATTTCATGTAGACTTATTATTAGCAAACATCCATCTATCCATCCTTGTAAACTGTTGTTAAATAGTACATTTTTAGACCACAGCTATGTTTGCCTAAGTAAGGCTGCAGACAACAAGCTCATTTAGTAAGATTCTCCTGGCATTCATTTGTTTTTATCTCACATATAGGGAAAGAGGTAATAGCCCTAGCAATTCATGTGGGCAACATTCGTAACGTTTCTGGTGTCATAAGGGCAATGTAAAGGTGCAAACTAAGTATTTGTGAGGGTACAAACATGTATCCTGATTTAAAAAATGAAGAATGGCGTCATTTTGCCACAGAAACAAGTTTTGTCAATACTGCAGTTCTTCCCCCATCAATCCGTGGTATCTACGTGATCCCCATATCCGACGAGAGCTCCTTACGGCCATTGATAATTACTTTAATGAGAATGAAGGCTCGGTGGAATCCCCTCAGGTGCTTTGGGAGGCATTTAAGACAGTGATACGGGGCCAGGCCCTTTCCTTAATTTCGGGGAACAAGAAGGAACAGCGCAAAGAGTTGGTGGCACTGGAGGCAGAGGTGGGGAGACTGGAAGCAGATCTAGAAATGGACGTCACACCAGATAAGCTCCACCTTCTCAAACTCAAGCAACAGGACTACAGGGCACTAGCGACAGACCAGGCAAAGGTCATAGGAAGAGCGGTTCAGGGACGGTTGTATGAGGTGGGCGACAAGGCCGGGAAACTCTTGGCCTGGTTGGATAAGAGAGAGTGGGCAAGTAGACTAGTACCTGAACTCCGAGGACAAGAGGGCAATTCCCTGTCGGACCCGCAAGCTATTGTGGACTCTTTTGCGGCCCACTTTAAGGTTGTCTATACATCGGTAGCCCCCTACCCTATAGAGGATTCCCGCCAGATGCTTACCGATATTGCTCTACCCAAACTGTCGGGGGTCGATCACGACTTCATGGACAGTGACATGTCTAACGATGAAATAGCGGCAGCAATACGGTCGCTCAAGCCGGGCAAAGCCACTGGCCCTAACGGACTACCGATTGAATTGTACAAGCTTAAACCAGATACATTGGCCCCGTACCTGAGGGCCATGTATGAGGACTCGAGGCAAGCGGGCATCTTGCCATTAGACCAGCGTACTGCCACTATAATTACTATTCACAAGGAAGGGAAGCCCAAGACCGAATGTGGTTCTTACCGACCGATATCCCTGTTGAACGCGGAGCCCAAGATCCTGGCTAAGCTCCTTGCTACTCGCCTCTTGACGGTGATTGGGACCCTGGTCCACCCGGATCAATCAGGTTTCATACCGCACCGTAACACGGCACTGAACCTACGCAGAGTTCACGGGGTTTTGGGCAGGGCGGCTTCTATATTGGAACCGGCAGTTATAGTTTCCTTGGACGCAGCCATGGCCTTTGACACCCGAATGGCCGTACCTGTGGGCGGTATTGGAGAAACTGGGGTTTGGTCCTAAGTACATTCAATGGGTGAAGTTACTGTATTCCCAACCTATGGCCCAAGTGGTGGTTAACAACAAGAAGTCAGCCGCCTTCGGGCTGGGCAGGGGGACCCGCCAGGGCTGCCCCCTGTCCCCATTGTTGTTTGCCCTAGCGTTGGAGCCACTGGCAGCCTGGATACGTCAAGATCTGAGGATCAGGGGTATGCGCTGGTCTTCAGATTGGGAAGACCGGATTTCCCTTACTGCGGACGAAATCCTTCTGTATTTGTCCTCCCCTAGGAGATCCTTGATAGTGGTTTTGGATATCTTCACGATCTTTGGACGGTACTCCGGTTATTCCATAAACTGGAGCAAATCCCTCCTGTTCGTAGTGGCGGGCGAGCCTCCGATCCCGCCGCGTGGGTGCCCACTACAAACCTGTACCGAAGGGTTTACGTATTTGGGTATCTTCCTTTCTTTAGATCCCTCTCTTCGCTATTCCCGCAACCTCCAGCCCCCGCTGATTCAGCTGCGCAAAGATATCGCCAGGTGGAAGTCGCTTCCCCTCTCCTTGTTAGGTAAGGCCGCCCTATTTAAGATGATGTCCCTACCCCCGTTCCTGTACGCCCTTCAGAATTCCATGGATCCGATACCTGTGTCATATTTTTGAGAGGTCGAGAGCCTCCAACGGGACCTACTGTGGAACGGTAAACCTCGCATTGCTCTTAGCAAACTTTCCCTGAACTGGTATGACGGAGGCATCAGCCTCCCAGATATAAAATTGTATTACTGGGCGTCTCATCTGTCCTCCATTAACCACTGCACCTATGCCCAGCCTTGCGACCCGGGATATAACATGGATAGGTGGCTCCTCTCTGGAGGGAACTTCAGTAGAGCCCTTTACTCTAGGCCCCGGCGCTATCCACTTACGGGCCCCACCAAACATGCAGTACACGTTTGGCATGCAGCTACCACTCGCCTAGGCTGGAGACGGAAACTAACGCTTGCAACGCCATTATGGGATTCCGAGCAACTGGGTGACCTGTGGAGGAGTAAGGGATTCGACAAATGGGATCTCATAGGTATTGCATGTATAAGGGATTTGTGGGACAAATCTGATATTAAGTCTTTTGTAGCGCTGTAGCAACAATATAACATGGCCGAATCAGAGCGCTTCCGATACACACAGGTTCGACACGCACTTCGCACATACTTACAGCCCGGGACCACACTGCCGGAATCATCCCCACTGGAAGATAGAGTGCTAGATGGTCATCTCCCTGACAGCACCATTTCCCTGATATATAAAAAGCTGGTCAACAACATCTCAGACCCTCTCAAGGCCCTCCGAGAGAAGTGGACTAGGGATGGCATAGAAATGGATGACGAGGAATGGCAGGAGGCAGTCTCCTCTCCCAGAGTCGTAGCAATACCAGCTCGTCTCCGCCTTGTCCAACTAAAACTTCTCCACCGTATTTATGTAACGGGGCCCCAACTGGTATGAATGGGAAGGGTAGAGGAGGGCGCCTGCAGGCGGGGATGTGGCCAGCTGGGAACCTTTTTCCATATAGTTTGGGAATGTACACAGATCCAACCCTACTGGCGTGACATTCAAGACATCATCAATACTGTTCTGTCTGTGCAGCTCTGTGTGGAGGCCCGTAGGTGTCTCCTAAACATCTGGGAACCAACTGATTTAAATGTTTGCTTGACGCAGTGGGTAACACTGGGGCTAATGCTGGCCAAGAGGAATATCGCCCAGCGGTGGGGGGCGCGGGCCCCGCCCACGGCACAGGATTGGGAAAAAGACTTGGACTGGGCAATGTTTAGAGAGAAGACTGTATATGTATCACATAAATGTCCCAAAAAATGGTCTCGTGTGTGGGGCCAGTGGAACTCCTATCGTGGAGAAATATGTCAGCCTCCCTTGGCCCCTACAATGGATGACCCCTCGTCACCCTCGACCTTCCATCATGTATGATTGTATTTTGTAATATTACCTACTGTACCAATGATGCCTATCGTACTGCTCCCTCTGTACTGTCATGCTATTGCTGATGTTTGTTTTTTCTTAATAAAAAATGTTTTACAAAAAAAAAAAAAAAAAATTCCCATAGGTTGGCATTTACCAACAATTTGCAGGTGGTTTCCCACCCCAGAAAGGCACACAGATTTACCGGTGTCAGAGGCATGAGAAGGTGTGTTTCTAGGGTGAAAAGTGGTAGGGAATACCTTCCCTTGAAGAGATTTTGGATAACATGTATCAATGGGGAAATGTTTTTGTTGTGGGGAAACAACAGAAAAGATTAACATACAAAATCACATTTGCTTTCAATGTACTCAGACCCTGTGGTACACCTTTCTCATTTTCGCATATGAAAAGATTCATGTTTTGATTACTCTTGGAATTTCTAAAGAATTTCAAAACAGTCGGAAACTTGCTTGAAACATAGGAGTGGTCCCTTAGGAGCAAATATACAGCTTGGAGATTTAGGGCCAGATGTAGGTAACTTCAATTTAGCGAGTCCTTAATAGCGATTTTTACCGAATCGCTATTAAGGACTCGCTAAATGGAATGTAGGTAGGAATCGCTAAAATATTAGCGATTCCTTAACATTCCTTAATAACGAATCAGTAATTGGGATTCGTTATTAAGGAATACCTAGCCATTCATTCCTATGGGCTAGGAGGCCCATAGGAATGAATGGGAAGATATTCACTATTAGCGATTCGGTATTACCGAATCGCTAATAGCGGGAAGTATTTCAAGGGTGCCAGGGTGTCCAAAGGACACCCTGTTGCACCCCTGAAATGTGCATGTGTGCACATGTGGCGCACATACATGCCCTAAGGGCATGGATGTGTGCCACATGGCACATTTAAAAAGCAAAAAAGTGCTTTTTCAAAGGAAATCGCTACTTACCACCAACTTGAAGTTGGTGGTAATTAGCGATTCTTTAACGCTCAAGTGCACTATTTTTAGTGCTACGTACATTGCATTTAAGGAATCGGTATTTCCGATTCCTTAAATGCAAGAGCAAAATAAGGAATCACTATTTAGCGATTCCTTATTTTGCATGTAGGTATGAACTCACCTACATTGCACTCAGCCAAATACCGGTCGGTAACGCTGAAATTCTCCAAATTTCGGCGTTACCGAACGGTATTTAGCCACCTACATCTGGCCCTATGTCTCCTAAGACTAAAAGAATGTTTTTGAGTTCTTAAAGCAACAGTATTTGCATCCAACAAAAGGAGCATTAGAAAAGCCAACATGTCTGGCTTTTAAAGCTGGTGCAATGGTTAATTTTTTTTAATTGCAAGGTTGAGCCACAAAATAAAAAAGTCGACAAAAAGAAAACATGCTGCCACTTAAACTTGGCTGTCATTTACTTGCAATAAGAATAAACTAACCATAGAACATAATTTGGATTTGTACTGGTTCTCCTTTGAAGGTTGTGTACTAGCATTGGTATAGATACCCTATTTAGTTTAATCCACATCACAAATATGATTACCACTGGTACAAAGAAAAGGTAATTTTGGATTTCAATTACTGTAACCTTAAAATATTGTTTGAACACATAAGGATGAATAAAAATTAAAAATGATAAAGATTTAACAGAAAAAAAATAGAAAAGTAAAGTAGTGGCACACCAGCCCTGTCACTGAAGAGCATTTCTTTGTAGGCAGAAGTGTACATGTGATCAAATTTTTTTTATAGTGCCAGAGAGTGAATAGCTGGAGTAGGCTAATCAATAGTCCCAAGCTGATGCAAAAAGTGAATGATAGTTGAAGAGACCAGTGGATAAAGAGGGCTGACAAAAATCCAATCTATTTATGTATATATGTACATTTTATTTTATTTATGAATTGATTTGATTACACAAGGCTGGCAAGACAGATAATGCTACATCTAAGCCAGTCTTCTTAAAAACGTAGCAATCTGATTCACCAGGACCGTGTTTGGAGTCCACGTACACTGTAGGCTAAAGGAGGCACATCACCTCAATAGAAAGTAAAGGACACCAATTCAGTTTTCACTGCAGTGACATCTTAATTCAAGTGTGTGAATCTACGGATTCCTTAGCAATTGCAACTATCTGAAATCTTGTACTCCTTCTAAGAGATCCATCTAGAAGTGCTGTCTCGTGGCTCGGGATGTTTGGTTCAATACATGAATGTTTGCCTTCTATATTTTCCAGGAGGTTCAGTCTGGTTCTCCTAAATAAGGTCTGTCTCCCCCTTGGATACATCATCGAAGCTATTCTGCAGATACACATAGATGCTTTACCACATGGTAGACCTTAAAAGATTTGAGAGCCATAAACCTATCTAGGTAATCTGACCCAGGGTTTTGATTTGTGAAGAGGCAAGAACGTCAAAGGAATGCCAAAGAGAATCCACTTCGAAATAAGTTTCTTAGTGAGGTCAGATAAAGGGGGCTTTTTCACACGAGAGAAATGACTCGGGTCTCTCAAAGAACTACTAGCTAGGGATGGAGCTGGCATTTTAAGACTTCCATGCGGGTACTGTCGGCTCTTTGAAGCATGCTTTTTGTTTAGTTGTACTGCACGTGGGTGACCTTGTAATGACCTCTGGTAGTTTGTCTGGAAATTGTATCTGAGCACTACCTTGGGTTTTTAGGGTCTTAAGGTTATATATGGTGATGGTTAGGAAGACATTCTACACTTAAGGGTACAGTAATAAAGGTTTTTTTTAATGTAATAAATATATTCCCAAATAACTTCAGTGAATGTACGATTTACGGTCTACAGGTATCAAAGCAGTTGAAGTGACGTTATTGTTTCAATCTAAACTTAGGAAAATCAGGAATGTGTCAGTTAAGGACCCATCCAACAATAATTACTCTTTTAGACAAAGTTTATGACATCCAATAGGTCATCCAATGTTTATAAACAAAATCGGTTACATCACTGGTGACATCACAAATTACAACAATTAATGAACACACACACACGAGATGAGCAGCATCAACATCTTCAATGGTGGAGCAATTTGCCAAATTTACTTCCTTATTTTGATAAACAAATGGCGCCCTTGACATGCCTCCTTTGTTGCCCCAAACTGCAGAATTGATGCGCCATGCAGTGAGCTGTCATTGGCGCATCTTCACCTAATGCGATGTAATGGGAAGAATATTCATTCTGCCCTTTCTTTTGTCTGAAAATCTTCTCACTAAGATGCATAGAAAGGACCACTTACAGCACTATGCCCAGCCTGCCATTCCAGCCTCACTCTACAGAGGGATCACACGAGTTGCATTTCTTTACCACCTCTACAAAAAGCAAAGTTCACCTCGGTTTCGTCGCCCCTTACTGTTGGCTCAGTACACCTCACTGTCCTGCACGGTGTACACATGAAGTACACTTCCCCATGGCAACTTAGCAAGAAACACACCACTATCGTGAAAAGAATAGCATTTTAGTAATAACAACAAAAACAACAGCATTATCATGACTACTAATGCTTGTAATACTAGTGCCACTAATAATACTGCTACTACTACTAATGATAATAATAGCAGTGATATTACAAACAGAACATCCCCTTCAAGCCAAATAATAACAAGTGAGCACCACTGGCAGGCACACACACACACACACACACACACACACACACACACACACATACACATACAGGCAATTCACTGTGAACAGGATTGAACACAACGTATTTTCCCGTTCTAAGTGAACCATTGCTACACAAGACATTGTACTAACAGATGCTCTCTAACTAAACACAGCAGATAACCTTGACTCCATTCAATGGGAATCCCAGAGCCATGAAGGGTGCCAAGATCTTGCAAGCACTGTGGAATGCTAAATACATCAGAAAACAAAGTAACAATGATAGTGATTGTAATAATGTTCTTGGGAGCGAGAATATACTGGGATCTAGGTCCTGTCTTGTGTCTATTTGTAAGGATTATTTGGTGTAGTTCCCCAAAATCTACATTTCTGCTGCTGCAGTTATGATGCCCAGAGGCAGAAGTCAGTGATGCCGTAGGCGATGGTCTTTACAGTGTCCGCAGTGGTGCTATTGTGGTTCATGTGGGGGTGAACACATACCTGTTACATGACAGTGTATTCAGGGAGTTGGGAGTCCAAGACTCATCTTGGTTTAAAGTATTTTTAAAACTTTGAGACATTTAGGTGAGCTCTGTTAATATAGCTATGTCTCAAGACTTTCTAATGTGACAAATTCAGTATCACCGTAGCATTGATGCTGCCTGTTTCTACCCTCGGGCCTCAATGTCATGAAAGCTCATTTGTATAGGGTAGCAAGCACAACAAGATGATGGACGGAGTGCTGAAACTTTTCAAACACTCACCCCCAGTCAAGAGATCTTGGTCAAATCCATCGTTTTTTGCTCACCATGCCACCCCGGATCTCTTGACTGGGGGTGAATGTATGATATGTTCAGCATCCCGTCCATCATTTCTTTGTGTAGCACATTTATATAGGGTGTCTTTTGAATAATCTTAACTCACTAATCTGCTATTTTTTTCACTCACTCTCCAAGTCACTCACTGGCTTACTCTGTCACTCAAAGTTTAGCAAAGATGTCTAAGAATAAGACGTTCCTAGAGAGGGCATTATTTTACATAGCAGATATACCAGAATCATTGGAATGTGAGCACAAATAACATAATTGTTTGCCTATTTGACTTCTTGCTTTTAGGACTCTGATTGACCATAGTCTATTAAATAGTCTTTTTTCTATGTCTATCTCTTTGAGCTCTGCTTTATACACAACATCATTTGGCACACATTGCAGTCATTCCAAGAGTCTGAAATCCCCATTGGTCATAGGATGGCCATAGTTGATCCCAGTCATGCTCAGCCAAAGTCAGCCTAGAATGTGTATTTTCACAGAGCAGCAAATATCAGTGCCAGTGCCCGCAATTGGATGGGTAAGACTTGAAAGGGTGTAGAGTGGTTTGAGAAAAACAGCTTCGATCCTGCCCTTAATTAAGTTCAACTTGTTTATCTGCTCAGAAAGTATCCCTCTTAGAATAATAAATGCTATTAAGAGCTGAAAATCAACAGGGAAAGGCTGCTACCTTGGTGCTGTGTGGGTAGGAAGGAATATGTGTGTGTGGGTTTTAAAATTACTGCCCCCACAGTTCATCTTCTCCCACCCTGATACATTATTTTCTGTCTTTAGGTGAATCCAGCTGGGGTCTAGAAAGAACAAAATACTGGGGGAAATGATGGAGCAAGTATCATGTGATCCATAGAAACATCTCATAATAAACTAAAAATGCAGCAATGAATGTAACATTTTAGTCTTCTTTGGAAAAACAGTGGTAATACGACGTCTCATTCCTGTTTTCCTGGTCACTAGAATATATGCCTTAATTCTTTTTCTAGCACCTTCGAAGAATAGTCCTTAATAGTTGTAAATAAAGGTTTCATTCTCAGTTTGCATTTTTCAGCCCACAGATTTTGATATTAGGGAGCATATAACTAGTTTAGAGCAGTGCTTAATTAGTAAAAAAAAAAAATTGTGCCAAGGCCCTTACCAGGAGACCACTGCTGCTTACCCCACACATTGCCCCTGCTGCCAATTACTGTAGCCACGCAACTACTAACCCACACACTCTTACAAGTGTGACAATTCAGGCTTTCCCAGGTCCTCAAAGCTATAAAAAGGGGGCCTGGAAAAATGGCATGGGTGACATGTAGTAGTCATTTTTTATGTATATTGAATTATTAAACAACTGTTCTGCTCTTATCTAAGTTAGACTAACAGCGCCACCATGTGGCAGACTGTCATAGTGCCGGTGTTGATAACTAAGTGTCGATGCCGAGCTGGAAAACACCGGCTCAATTTAAGCACCAGTTTAGAGACCCCTAACCTCTGGTATATTCAAAACTTGATAGCTCAGGGGTGTGGGGCAGGAAAAAAGAATGGCATATTGTTTATGTATGCGCTTGCCGCTGCCGCATTGACACAGAGTGTCTGGATTTTTGACTCATCGTACTTTAATGCTGTCTCTTCATCGACGTTGCCTAGCAGTAAGGAACCGAGGCCGCATGTCCGGAGACCGACGTATCACCTCCCCTTGCACTATGGAACCGACGCATCACCTCCCCTGACAGCAAGGGACCGACCCATCACCTCCCCTGGGTGTAAGGAACTGACGCATCGCTTTGTTTTTCCGGTGCCTCACCTCCCCACGCCAGTTTTCGTCTTTGAATTTTGATGCATCCCATGTACTTTGTGCTAAAAGAAACGCATCAATAGATTTCTATGGACTGAACTTGCTCAATCTCTGAAAAGTGATATCTTTACTTGTGTAAGTTGGATTTTTGTTGTATTGGTCATGTTCTATTCAGATAAATATTGGCTATTTTTCTAAACAGGTCTGGATTCAATTTGTGGTGTTTTCACTGTGTTACTGGGTGTGTATGTACAAATGCTTTACACATTGCCTCTGAGATAAGCCTGACTGCTCGTGCCAAGCTACCAAGGGAGTGAGAAGGGGTTATATTAGCTGTGTGTCTCCTTTACCCTGACTAGAGTGAGGGTCCCACTGCCAACTAGAGACCCCAGTTGTAACATCCCGCTTTTGTTCGCAGTAAATATCTGATGTGGAAAGAAGTGCTGGCCCCAAAAGAAAACCACCAGCTCAAATTAAGTACTGCTTTCCAGTAAAACCTATGCTTGACATCACAAACATGTGTGCGTTAGCGCAAAGCACCCAAAAATGTGCCCTGCATTGTTTGAAAAGCAAATCAAATTTCCAGACATAATATTTTTATGTTTTGGTAAATAGGTAAAAACATAAATCTGACACAAAAATAGAGTTCAATGTATGTGCCTATTGGAAATTGGACAAAACGGATTATCCCTCAATGATTGTATTAAATGGTTCCTTCATTTATACTGTCTGTGTAATGACTCTAAATTAGCAGGTTTATGGTGAATTGTTTAGAAATGACAGCGTGAAAAGTTCTGTTCTGTTTTCTTAACGAATTGACTCAAAAACTAACTCGGGGCTAAATCCCCTCCACACCTGAGCTCTCCCTTTCTTCTCTCAGTTATAATCGTACCGCCAAGCAGCAGAAATGTGCTGAAGCAAACCGGCTTATTCGAATGGTAGAGAAGTGATGTAATGGCCTCCGTTCAAAGCACAAACCTCAGGATTTAATCAAGACCACAGGCTGTTGTACTCTGGGGAATTTCTCTGCCTCTTAATCGCTAAAGCAATAAGAGTTTTTTGATATGTTTATCTGCCATGCCTAATCAATTGTTCCAGCTGCCAATCCATAGAAATATCTTAAGGCCTATTTAAAAGCAACCTGCCAACCAAGAACACAGCTGTGACCAAATTGTGACAGCAAAAGGCCTAACGAGGCAGCGTCTAGTAAACCCCACAGACATTACTGTATTACATTGCAGAAGACAGACAGTCAGTTGTATTTTGTTGCTGGACAATAGTGTTACATCATAGAAACAAACATTTCTTTTTTTTTTTAATAAAACAGGCCATTTCTTTACATAATATGATTGAAAATATGTGTTTGTATGAATTAGCAAGCAAACGTTTTAAGGGAAATTTTTGAATAAGACATAGAAAGAGGGGCTGTAGTGTTCTAAATCAGAAAACAATGCTTCATTTTGTCGTAGTAATGCGTTAGAACCATTGTGTTAGGAGTGCAAGAAAAGGAGGCATAATACACGAAGATATAGGATGCTTCATGAATCCTTGTTCTGCCAAATACAAGGGCATGTTTACCGATATGTTATGCAGCTCAGCAAGTCACCTTGCTGTGCTACGCTGCATAGCAGGGAAAGGGCAGGAATCCACCTTATTTAACACAATACAGTGCATTCCTGCCTTTTCCCATCGCTGACGCACAATGTGCTGCCTAGCACCAACACTGGCCAAGGGTGCCTGCTTTGTACGCAGGATTGTTTTTGTGCAGGAATCTCCTAATCATTTTCCTCTTTGTATGTGTGCTGCAGAATGCAGCACACATACAAAGAAGAAAATTGAGGAGAAATAAACATATTTCTCCTCGTAACGCCTCCCCTGGGGATGCGTAGCAATTTTGGTGCATTCCTAGTTCTACCACTTATGGTAAATCTGGGAATGCATCAAAATCCACGAGTTTTGTATGGGAACGCCCACGCATCATGCATAGAACGCCTCCCTGGGGCACATTAACACAACGCAGCGATTTGCTTGAGTTACTCTAGATTTATCAAGCCATTCAGGGCCACGTAAGGTGATCTTGCGTGGCTTGATAAATTGCATTTAAGGGTTGTGTCACGCATGCGCCCCATTGCGTGGTGCAAAAGCGATGCAACTCTACATAAATATGGCATTGCTGTCGATGCATAGCACAGTGCACAAAAGAGTATGCAGGACCTAATGGTCTAGACCATGAGGCTGCGGTGCTACAACAGAAACCGTGTAACTTGCAAAGACATTAAAACCAAGCATCAACCCCTTGTCCCTCATGTCGTTGTGCCCCTGTTCCTTCTCCAGCTCCATCCCAACCCCTGCTTTTAGCAGCCCTGTCACTCTCACTCTTCTGTGAGCTGGATTTTCACAGACAAGTTATCACTTGCAAGCATCCCTTGGACACTGAAGAAGACTCACTGTTGTGAGGTAACTCACTATCCCCCATGCTCAAGATTCAATCTTACAATTCTTTGTAGTCATGGTTGTTTTATGCTGTTTCTTTTTATGTTCTCTATGGACCTCCTCCATATATGTGTCACTGCTGATGACCTGCTCCTTTTAATCAAAGAGGCATTGCATATTGTCTCCAAACAGGCATGAAACGTCTCTGCTGTTGTCAACCTTATCAGGTAGCAGAGATTGCCACACCATCAAGAAATTATCATTAAATGCCTCGAGAGCCATTTCATTGCCATAGTGTCACATAGTTTGATTAACCAGTTGTTGCTTGACTGCAAATTTGTTTGTTTTAAAAATGAGGCTTACACTATACTAGCACACATCACCAGCTGAAACTCTAGCTTCCATCTCCTTCCCATCAACTCATCCCCTTCCTCTGATCTCAGGCCCATGATTATCTGTACTGGTCCTGCAGTAAAGAGCTTTATGGCTGCTTGCACATCCTTCCTGTATACATGCACCTTGGGACCCTCCCACCAGATGTGTATGGGGGTCCTTCATCTCCCCACAACTTCTAGAGCATTTTCTCAAGCCCCTGTGGAAAGTTCAGTATATCTTGTCTGGTGCCCTGTACCACCCGGTCATCAACATAATCAAGGATTCTCTGTTCACTGCCTTATTTTACAGCACTACGGGGCATATTTACTAGTAAAGTGACGAAGCATGTCGTTAAGCCAAGAAGGCTAATGACACGCTCTGTCACTTTAGAAACGCAGGGCTGCACCATATTTACAAGAATATGGTGCAGCCCTGCTTTCCCCTTGTGCTGGCGCTAAATTTAGCTGCCTAGCGCCAACGCAGGCACCCATGCACCCTTGCACCATAGTGCACCCGTTGCAGGGGAAGATTGTTTATGTGCAGGAAGGTGTCCCTTCCTGCATATAAACAATCGTTAAATGGTGTTTTTAACTTCTATGTGTGCTGCTCAATTCAGCACACATAGAAGTTGCAAAACGTATGTTTTTTTAAAATCATTGTTTATGTGCAGGAAGGTGTCTCTTCCTGCACATAAACAATAATTGGCGTTTTGCTGTTTCCATGTGTGCTGCACAACGCAGCACACATGGAATCAGCAAAAACAAGACATTTCTCCTCGTTTCACCAGGATAAGACCAGGTTTTCCCTGGTCTTAATTTTGGCACTGAGCCATATTTACGCCACCCTTGTAAATATAAGGCAGCATCAAAATCAATGGGTGTTGCGATGGAACTCCCACAGCAACACCCATTGCCCTCCCCTTTCATGCTAAGTATAGCGTGAAAGGGTGCCTTATTTACAAGGCAGCATTAAGCCACATTAAGTGGCTTAACGCTGCCTTGTAAATAAGGCAAAGCCCCTATCGCCACTACAGCGTCCTGAAAAGTGACGTTGTGGTGCCGATAGGGGCTTGTAAATATGCCCTATAGTGCCTTAGCTGGTGATTTTGAAATCAATCTGGTACCCTCACCCAAAAGTATTCTTGTAGCTTTTGAATGCCCTGATGGACCGTTTTGCAAATACACCCACAAGTATCCTACATTCCCAGTGCCTTAAAGTTATCTCCCTCTAAACCTGGCCCAAACTCAGGGTTCTTGTGAATGGGCTTTTGTGGAAGGGAAAAACTAGTTAAACCTTTTCCAGCTTCTATTGAGTATCTTATGTACAGCAGTTTCCTAGTGATTTGACTCTGATACATACGTCTTGGTGCAACATTTTCATTTCCCACATTGTCCTGCCTGCCAACTACATGTCCACGTGCATCCAATGCCTAAAAGACTGTTTCAAAGACCATTCCCCTAAAATTCGAGGTTGCTCCACCAAGCAGTATTTCCTCATTGGGAAGCCCAATCTCTCCTGGGCCTAGGGGCCACCATTACCCTTCTGGCCAACCTAGTCATACAAAATCCAACAAGGCTTTTTATATCATGTTAAAGACAATCTCCTCTATTCTGATCAGAAGTGCCTGGAACAAATACAGGAGCAAAGGGATTACAGACATTTTGATGGCTGCAAACTTTCCCAACCATGAGAAATAAAGCTGTCTCCACTTGCATAGATCTGTCTTAATTGCCTCCATATGAGTGATTTAAAGGCCCCTTCTAGTTCCCATATGCAAGGCATAGGAAAACTCTCAAATATTTCATTTTCCCTTCTGCTATCTTAAAGGTATAGGTTCTAAACCACTCCTCATCCACCCCTTCCAACCCTATCAGTATTAATGCTGATTTGTCTTGATTCATCTTGTAACTAGACACTTCTCCAAACACCTGTAGTAAATTAAGCAAGGTAGACATTTCCTCAACCAGTTTGATCTTATAAATCAGGACATCATCGGCAAAGAGCGAGATCTTGAGCATTTTCCCTTGAAACATCATGCTCGGTATGTCTGCCGATTGTCTCAGTGCCATCGCCAGAGCCTTCACAGCTATCATTTAATGGTCTTAGCTGCAGAGCCTCTGGCGATGGCTCTGAGACAATTGGCAGACATACCGAGCATGGTGTTTGGAGGAAACCCTAATTTAAACGTTAGCAAATACTTGTGTAATTGAAGCTTATGCTGATGAGCATAGAACCCATGGGTACCTCATGAGGTCCACTCATTGTCTGAGGCACTGCATCTTGGTTTTCATCCTTAGTTTTATGTTCTTGGCCTCACAAAGAAATGTGAATGTCTCTTGTGAGGTCTTGTTCACCCTTCTTTGCTCATGTTTGACAATTTCCATTGTTCCTTTTTACTCTCAGCATTTGATATCATTGGCATTGGTTACTTCTCACCCCAATCATTACACCAGAAGGGTGATCTGTCGATTTCAGTCTTCCATTCACTCCTTCATCAGTTCTCCCATTTCTCACTCCCTGTGATTCAGATGGTCAAGACTCAAGGTCAATTCCTCATTACAATGTACTTATATCCAGCACTCTGTCGATGATTTTGACCAGGACGAGCTAAAATCATGTTGTGGAACCTGTCCCCTGAGTGCCATTGAACAGAGTTGCTGGGTTGTGTGCCTTTCAGCAACACCGTGTCTGACCCCTCTCATGAAGTGGTGTTATTTCTCCCTGCCCCAGTGGTCTTCCCTAATCATTGGAGTCTTTCCTTGCCTCGAGTGCCTAATGAGTATTTGCCAGCGAGATTCTGGTACAATTGCCCCAAAGCGCTCCCTGCCGCTTCAGTACTGCAGCTCGGCTTCTCTTTACTCCCGGCTTGGGCCCGGGTGTTTGTGTCATACTTTTACTCATGATACACTCCAGGTCGATTCCTCTTGCCTCTTACTCATTCTAGGGACGTCTCACGGCAATGCTTGTAGCTGAGTCTTCTCTGCTTAGTTCTTCACTGTTTGCCATGTTTCCTTCAATAATTTCTTTTATTTGCTCCCACATTGGCTCTGCTTTTCTCTCTGTCTGGCTGTTGTTTATGGCTTCCTACTGCCCTCTCCTAATGCTCAGTGCTGAGGTGTCTCAGTTTCCAGGTGCCATCTTGCCCCTGCTCCTTCCCTCCCCGGTACACCTCGTCCTTCTCCATGCCAGTGTTGTTTTGGCCATAGCTTGATTTGCCATGATCCTTACGCACTTCGATCTTGTTTCTACCCGCAGTGATCATCTTTAAGCTCCTAGGCTGATGCAGTTCTCCTAGAAGTCTCTGGAATCCTATCGTTTGCGATTGCCATCTTGGTAACTTGGCCCTGCCCCTGAGACCTTATTTTTGACTGCTGTGGGACCTGCCTTTTTTATCAGAGCCAAGGAAAGTGCCTTTTCTGGTGTTCATTATGGAGAGTGACTGAACTCATTACTCAATTGCTTGTGACCAGTCCAGTCTCTCCCTCTGCCTGTCAAGAACTAAGGCCAGCTGCTGATGCTGCTATTGTAACCATGGATTTATTAGAAAGTAGTACTAACCTCTCTCAAAGAATGTTGTTTTGCAGCTGAATAATCCTTAATTTTCCAAGACAAAAGTCAGAATGTGCTGTGAAAATGTCTGTTCTGCTGTGGACTGCAGAAGTATGTCAGCCCCTATAACAATATTAATCATTTCGCAGCTTTATCCCACTTTCAACGTGTAAACCTTAGCCTTAACTCTGGATTTCATTGCAGTTTTCATTGTATTTTAATATAATTCCTATTGCTATTTTGATGATATGCCTCTGTTACTGTAAATGCGTTTAGAAACTGATAGTGGTTTAAAGAAATGTGTTATGTATTGTCTATTTTAATAAACATAATTTCCCTCTCCTGGTCTGATTGTTTTACAAATTTTGGAACACTCCACAAAAGTCCTTTCAAATTCTGCCATCAGTTCAGATGTATCCTTCAGAACTAGAGTGAATACACCAGTTGTGGAATCAAAATCTCGACACAATACTCTAGATACTCCAGATGTTGACTTCAGAATACAATATGCCAAAGGAACTCACAGATCACAATGCAATGCACCAGAGATGGCTATCAGACATAGAAGCAAGGTGCCAGACGTGTCTACCAGAATCTGACAATATGCACCACATGAGGCTTCCAGAACTTAACACAAAACTCTGGATGCGGCTTCCAAATCTGAGCACAATTCTCTTGGTGTAGCCTCCGTTAAAGGTTGCAATACTTCCAATGAGCCCTCTACACCTGGGCCCAATACCCCAGATGAGACCTTCAGAGCTGCACACAGCACACTATTTATGACCTCCAGAGTAGGGCCCAATACATCAACAGTGGTCACAGAACTTGATACAATGTGCCAGAGGTGGACTCTAGAACTGACAGAACATCCAGATGAAGGCTTGGAACTTGTCACATCACTGCAGCTGTGGTTTCCAGAACCAAACTTAATACTTCACATGAGGTATTACCATAGATGTGCATAGTGGTGACACAACCTCCGCTGGTTTTATACCTTCATGTGCCCCCAACACACATTATGCTTTCCCAGAGCCTGGTTATATTACTAACCCATTTTGGGGTCATCCAACATACGAACCCCATGATGTTGTAGAAGATGAATCAATCGCACTGGTCCTACTTGCAACTCCTCTGAGTATGTGAGCAAATATATTGTACAGCTGCTACCAGAGCTATAACTGTTCTCGGTGTGTAATGAAAGTTTGCACTACTGCTGCACATGTTATACCTGTTCTGTATATGTGCGGAAAACCATAACTATTACTTTCTGTACTGCACCTTATTTATTTCTGTTTGTGAAGGAACCTTGCTCTATTCCCATCCCTGATGTTCAAGTGATGTGCATGTTGGTGAAGCCTGACAAAACACTATCACTATGTATAAGTTAAAACTATTGGCTTTGCAATAGGTATTTTCTTCAGGTTCTGAAGCAGGCTGTCTGGAATAGTTAGCCAGAATGGTCTATAATGTCACGGTAAAGCGGTTTTGTAGATTCTGTGATACATGCTTCACAGGGGTCATTTTGGAGAACACTAGATCTCTAATAATAAATTATGTTTATACTAATAAATATATTAATAAATTATTAACCTGTCGCTCGGGTGTGACATGCAGGACCTTAGAGACAAACCAAGAAATTACTTGCAGAATTCTGATTAGTCTAGTCTGACTCACAGAGTAAGAGGTTGTTCCATATATTTGTATTTCTTTATTCGTGTACTGTTTTTTATGTGGACACTTGCCACATAATTTAACACTCACTTCATCTGCTTCTTAACCCTAAGGTCAGCTTAGACAGAGTCCTATTATTAGAGCCCCAAGTAAATACAGTAGTTTGAAGTGCCTTTTGTCACTTATGCCTTTCCCTGCACAATCCTTTCTCTTTGCTCCCCATTCTACGGATTATCTCATCCTTGTGGTAGTCATAGATCACCCATGTTACTCTAAATTCATCTGCTTTGATCACCCAGGAAGGCTGTTTTAAAAACTTCAGCAAATCTTACATTCTGGCCCTGGCACCATCTCCAGTCTGATAAGTTCAAATCACATAACTTCTGCTTTGATGGTTCTTTGTAGGTTACATATCAAACTAGGCTCCAGCTTCAAGGTGTTGATTTGTATGCAATTTGCCAATTAATCCTTTGGATGCCAGTCTCACATATTTTACCCATAGTGTTGGAAGCCGGAGTCCCCGTCCCGCACCACGGTCACCAAATGCGAGACCCGGGACTCCTCAATCAACGTTAGGCCAAGTAAGGACACCGTTTGAGATAGCCTTGCTCACCCCCTTAGTAGCTTGACACGAGCAGCCAGGCCTATCTCCAAGGCACGAGTGTACAGTATGTGCAACCAAACTCACAACAACCCGCTGGTGACACCACAAACGGACTCCACACGAGTTTGATAAAAACGAGTATAAACTTTATGTAAAAAGATATACGATCAGACCACACGATACATAAGCCAACATGTAATAAAGGGTAATATTCGTTCCGGCTGGTTGGTAGGTTCAAATCCCAACCACCGCTTTCAAAATGCTATGCTGGTCGCAATGCTAGAATCACACACGTTGCAATGGACAAACAATAGTGCGCTGCGTAATGATACAATCCTGTGCTGGGCAAAGGAGAAATAATACAATGCGTAACGATACACCCCGGTACCTTGCAGTGGGAGAAATAATGCAATGCGTACCGCTACAATCATGTACTGCGCAATGAAGGAATAATGCAATGCGTCACACCCCAATCACGTACTTTGCAATGAAGAAATAATGCAATGCATGCCGCTACAATCATGTACTTTGCATTGAAGGAATAATGCAATGCGTAGCTACAATCATGTACTTTGCAATGAAGAAATAACGCAATGCGGGCCGCTACAATCCTGTACTTTGCAATGGAGAAATAATGCAATGCGTAGCGCTACAATCGTGTACTTCACTATGCAGAAATAATGTCATGCGTCATAAGACAGTCCGGCAGTTCGTTAGCAGCAATATTGGCAATGTGTATTACGACAGTCAGCCTCTTCGATAACAGTTGCCCCCACACGTATCAACGATGACATAAAGTACAGCTTCTCACTCTGGCCCCAGTACTGCCACTCTTGAACGCAGTACGGGCCCCCAATCTGAGCCGAAGCAAAGGCTCACATTGCCAGAAGGACTGAAAGGCCGAGAGAGTGTCCCTCCGAGCCCACGCCCCGCCCAGGCAGTGATCCACGTTACCTGGGGGCCCGACCCCACTCTCCTCTCCTCCTTCAGCGAACTGGGCCTTCCGTGTAGAACTTTCTCAATGGGCCTCAGCGGCTCGGCCTGGCAGCTGCCGGTCCGGGCCGCGACTGTTAGGAAGGTCTCAGGTGGCCGCAGGGCACACGTACCCCATGCCCCTGAGATTACGTTACTCCGGGTGCACGTTCACTGCAGCACCCTCCTGGTCTCCTCTGGCACGAAGCCACACAACCAAAACGCTGATGGGACTTCACGTCGACTCCGAGTGCACGTTCACCCGGCACTCCTTCCTGCGGTCTCAGTTGGCACCAAGACACGCACACCGCGCTGCAGAGACTCACTTTCTTCCAGTGCACACGATGATCAGCCGATCACCTCCACAGTCCCAGGTTGCACCAAAGCACCACACTGCTTCACTGAGACTTACTCCAACTCCGGTGCCCCGATATCCAGGCGCTCTTCACCAATGCCTTCGGCCACACCCCGACACGCTCACCATGTCCGAACCTCACTTCTCCTCCGGTGCACTCGATGACCAGGCGCTCTTCACCAGCGCCTCCGGTGCACCCTGACACGCACCCAGCGCGTCCGAGACTCACTCCACTTCCAATGCACAGGTGACCAGGCACTCCTCACTGACGCCTCCTGTGCACCACGACACTCACCCTGTGCGTCCGAGACTCCCTTCACCTCCGATGCACCCGCTGACCAGGCGCTCTTCACCAGCGCCTGCAGTGCACCACGACACGCACCCAGCGCGTCCGAGTCTCACGTCACCTCCGATGCACACGCTGACCAGGCGCTCTTCACCAGCGCCTGCTGTGCACCACGACACGCACCCAGCACGTCCGAGACTCACTTCACCTTCGGTGCACATGTTGACCAGGCGCTCTTCACCAACGCCTCCTGTGCACCACGACACGCACCCAGCGTGACCGAGTCTCACTTCTCCTCCGTGTGTCCAAGATCACAGGGCACACCTTCCGAGGGTCTCAAGCTGCCACAACACGCGCCCACCGCGTCGCTTGAAACTTCTCCGGAAACTTTTATGTTCCTGTGTTTCCAAACAGGGAGCCAGCTCACCTCGGGCCCTTGGGGTAACAAGACACAGCACAAAGCACAGTCTTCTTCAAGCAGGGGGACCCAGTGCACAAAGCACAGTCCCAACAGCCTCTTCCTTGGTTAAAACAGCAAACTGCAGACCAGCCCCAGATCACGAAGCAAGGGTCGGTCCTTCCCAGCAGTCTCTTCAGTTGTTCCTTCCTTAGCAGAGGTTTCTCTTGACCACGAAATGGGTCCAAGCCTTTTCAGTCTCAATCCATTTCTATTCCAACGTTCAGGGGTCTCAGCTCTCATAGTTATACCCCTAAATGTCTTTGAAGTTCGTTGTGCTCAGGGGTCCCTGACCCCTGCCTAAATCAGTTCTGGGTGTCTCCCTCCCAGTGTCACCTTTCTCCCTTTGATACTGGGGGTCTGGATCCTTAATCACTCAGCAGGAGATGGGTCAATTGTTTTATAGCTGCAACCCAGGCCTCTTCACCTCCCGGTGCTTTTCCTCGCCTACTCTCCAGATGCAGGTCAGCCTGGTGCCATCTCAACCCCTGCCTGGGTCAAGACCTCCCCCAGCTCCTCTCCCCTCTCAGATCCAGACAGTCAATCCACATTCAGCAGAGACACACAGAAATGCTTAAAGCACAAAACTCAGCCACTTTCTAAAAGAGTGGCTTCTGAACACACAGTGACAAAACCACTTTCATAGAAAGATGTGTTATGACGCTGTTAGTTCATACATACTAAACTTCACCTCTCCATTTTAAACTTATGGGAAACTAGGCTAACAAACACAATACCCAGCCTCCCCCATTCTGTCCTATGGGCAGGATGGCCTTTCACCAGTGAAAAACGAAATGGAGTGTTTTTCACTGTCAGGACATAACACACACCTCAGTATATGTCCTGCCTTTTACTTACACTGCACCCTGCCCAGGGGTTACCCGGGACCTACCACAGGGGTGCCCACTGTGTACGCAAAAGGGAAAGTAAGGCCTGACAAGTGGTTGCACTTGTCAGGACAACATGCTAACTTAGCAAACTGCGCGCAAGCCCTACACTGCAGGCCTGAGTTCTCTTCTCCGCGCACCTTTGCATTACTAGCCCTGGCACACACAGTGCACATCACTAGGGACTTTACTAGTAAGACAACATACTAATCATGGCCAACCAATTACCATTACACTTTACAGAGGGAACACTTGTACTTTGACACTGTTCAGCAGTGGCAAAGTACCCAAAGCATCTAAATTGGCAACTCTATGTCAGGAAAACGGTCTAGGGGGAAAGCAAAAAGTTTAGGGAACTTTAGCCAAAAAGGCCAAGTCCTACACATAGCAACTAGCCAGGCAGCCTAGCCATTGTCCCCACAACAAACCCTTGATCCTTCCAATGAGGCATAGCAATGGTTCAGCGGAGGATGCGTCAACATTTAAGAATTGCAGCAATGGAAGTTCCTTGCCAAAAATACTTGACTTAAAAAATACCACTGAAAGCTCCAAGGAAGAGAATAAGACTTCCTATATCGATTTGATTCCAGACTCTGCCATCACAAAATGTTTGACTCCCACTGTAATGTTGCCTTCAAGATTAGTGCTCTGGAGTGGCTGTAAGGATGGCTGAGCATTTTCTAAGCAAAATAAAATGTGTAAATGAAATTAATAAATTATGAAAGCATAACTAACATTGTAAAGATTGTCACCCAGATCATCGTTTTCATCTCTTGTGACTGGGAAGAGGTAGTGGACAGGTTGAGGGCAAGTATACAGGAGACTAGCAGATGGATGAGGGATAATTGGCTAACCATGCATGGGGAGAAAACCTAGATTGTAGTGTTTGGAGCAGACAGTTTCTCTGGACTGACTGCTAGTGGCCAGATACCTGTGGTACCCTACCTATCCCAGCAGCGGAGGCCAAAAACCTGGGTGTGCTGTTTGATAACACCTTGACTTTTGACTCCCAGATTAATAGAATGGTGAGCCCATGTTTTTGGCTGATCAGGATCTTAAAAAAGATTCTGCCTTTGCTTCCAAAGAAGCTCAGGACTTCAGTGGCCATTGCACTCATTTCCTAACGTCTAGACTACTGTAATGCCCTGTACTTGAACATCAATTAACTCTTGTTGAACTCCAAGTCATCTAGAATGCAGCCACACACTTGGTCCTGGGAGTACCCAAACATGTCTCAGTAGGAGAAGGATTGCGATCCCCTCACTGGCTGCCAATAAATAAATGGGTGTCTTTTAAAGCACTGTGTTTGATGCATAAAGCCCTTGATTCTAGGGGTTCGAGCTATCTTAAGACAACCCTGAATTGGTATGTTCCCAGGAGATCGCTGAGATCTGTGGGGCAACATAAGTTAGTAGTTCCACAATGCAAGAAAGTTAGGTGGGGGGAACACAACTTTACGGTGGCGACTGCTAGGCTGTGGAACCCTCTTCCTGAAGTCATTAGGAGCCAGGTCTCTCACTTGATGTTCCATAAGCAAATTAAAATTTGGCTGTTTGTGGACTAGGTGGGTTAGGGATTGCTTTTTTGGGGGTCTGTCTGGTCTTTTGGGTTCCACTGTTCTGTGTTATGGTTCATAGATAGATTGTACACATGGCTCCTCTGAGTGATGTTAGAGGTGTTATGTCATACCATTGTCACATGAGAGATGGTTTGGCAAAAGAGTATAATTCTCATATCCACTTAAGTGCCTATTTTTGGGTGTAGTGAATTCCATGCTTCAGACCTGTGTTGGAGGAGCCTTTCTCCCAAGTGGGAGCTTCTGCATATTCACTTAGGTCCTGGTATCATGGAGGATCTTATCTGTTGACAATGTTCTAAATTGAAAAGAGGTTTTTGTGGGTCTCAATCTGAACAACTACATGCTTTGCAGACCAGAGAAAGGAATCTTAAGTTAATTTTCGTTCCACTTGGCGGCAGTGGAGTGCGTTCAGGGTAGTTTTGACATGGTATGTTTTATGGAGGACTATCGCCAGTTGCAGTTCTTGGAATCTGGTCTCTATAGATGGCCAGTGGCTATTATCCCTCAGCCGTTAAGCAGCTATCTTTTGACCTGTTTGCAGTGCCACATCTTTCTTTAAGCCCTTACACTAGTTTCCAGTTAAAGAGAGAGCACACAGCGGGTCACTGTGCATGATTTATAAGGCCCTATATTACCACTCATCTATCTATCTATCTATCTATCTATCTATCTATCTATCTATCTTTCCATCTATCTTTCAATCTATCTTTCCAATGTTTTCTAGTCATACCTATGGCACCTGAGGTTAACCAACCTGAGCCTAATGACCATAAGCCTCATCGAATATCAGTGATTTAGTGGGATTTACCTGCTCAACCAATGTTCTACAATCTGGAATGACCTTCTGGCACATTCCAATTTGAATATCATCCATTAAAATTCTGTAGATATTTGAAGACTTGCTGCTTGTCACAGGAAGGCAAGGGGGGGGAAGCTTGTCCTCTGCATAGGAATATAAGGGGGCACCTTCCACCACCTCACAGCTATGCACATCAGATACTTCTTGCCATTACTTATCATGCTCTCAGGGTTTCTGACATTTGGTCAAACACCTACATCGCTCTCGACTGCAGTCCAGTGGGCCCTGAAGGATTCCAATGGGCTCCCACTTCCACTACCAAGATGCCTCTACCATGTTTAGCATACCAAGAAAGTTGTGATGAATACTGAAATTAACACAGCTGACTTTGGCTGAACTGTCACATTTTGCCTGCCCAACCATATTGATGCTTCTCTAATAAAGCCCTCAGGCGTGTAAAAAAAGCATTGTCTCGGGCTTTATAAATATCCCTAAATTAATACCTAAATGCTGTGCAATGTCAGAGAAAAATGAACTTCTGCTAATCTCTGCAGATAATTATTTTAAACTAATGATGTCACATTATAGAAAGTTTTAAAGAGCATAGTTTCTAAAAGAACTTTTGACAAAGGTGATACTTGGTAAACCGCTGTGGAAGCATTCCTGTGGTATACAGGTGTTTAGATTCTTGCAGAACTGGAGTTTATGCCCAGCTTAGATACTGGTATGCATCAAATCAATCAGGAACCACAGAAAGCCTATTGTATCTGTGGGGAACAGTATATCACATCATCAGTACCTTATTTGGTGCCCCTTGTGAATAACCCATACATGAATAGATCTGCTAGCTACATACAGAAAAATATTGGGACTTATTTTAAGATTAGTGGTAATGGGTGTCTTTTAAAAAGTGATAGAAGTCCTGTCTTTCCACCTCTGTGTTCCGCTGTTCCGTGAGAAATGCAGGGAAAGGTGTTGAATAATGTGGTTGTGAGACTGAAATAAATGACTTCAGAACATCTACCCAACTTAGGGTGGCTTGCCCCCCACCATTGCCACCAGTGTCACCTCTGTGCAAGAATACCATGTAAATCATGGTTGTCGTTATTGTTAAAAAAGTGCCAACTGTATGCTCCCATCAATATAAGTGACATTTATAAAGTTGGTTCTGTAAATGTACCCCTGCTTTGGGTACATTGCCAGGGCACGTAGTTGTGACAGTAATTTCACCATGTTGGGTTTGCTGTCACAATCATTTAATGCTGGAGGCAGCCTGCCATGCCAGCAAGATCTACCTTAGTAGAATAGTGACATGATAACAGTAGAGCTCTTGAAATTAGAATTACAGTCGTCCACTGATGTGGCCACAGCATGTCGCTCAACCAACCACTCTAAAGGCTTTATCCTTGAACTCATCATCACCAAGTATGGAATGTACACCACCCATACCAATGGACTGACCATTTCGCCATCCTCTATGCCCTGCTAAACATCCAACCACCACATTGAGGTCTATCCAAAAGAGAAAAAACAAACCTGCAGATCTTTTAATATCTTCTCCAATGACAATTTGCAGCTTAATTTTATCTCTGCGCTCCTGCCTCCCTCGTCAGTATCCATATCAATAACTTCAATTAATTCCTGAATAACCATGAAAAAACATCCTAGCTTATTTTCCAAATGAAACCCTCATGCAAACCTAAGCCATTGCTGCCCTAGTACTCCAAGGCCTCACTGTCATCGCATGTTAGGAGGGTTTATATAGCACCAAACTCACCACCTATTGGGTATGCAGGTGCTAAGGACTCCTAAAAGGAGACACAGGTAGCCCAAAGCCTAGTTTCCTGAACCTGAGAAAGTTAGTTGTGGAACATATATTCAGAGGAAGGGAGTTCAGGTTGTGGGCCACAGTAAGTAAGTGAGTAAGTAAGTAAGTAAATATTTGTAAAGCGCTCGAATGCCGAGGCGTCTTGGCGCTAAGGGAGTGAAAGGTGAGCTGCTCAGCTCAGTCATGAACTTAATTGGGGGAAAACATCCAGGTTTTGATCATTTTCCTGAAACACAGCCTATTTGGCTGCAGCCTGATAGTGGCCGGCTGCTTATTCCACAGTTTAGCAGCACAGTGGGATAGACTCCTGCCTCCCCATCTTGCCCTGCGAATTTTGGGAATCTGAACCAGACCAGTGTTAGTTGATCTAAGATTCCGTGTGGGCGAGTACCAGAGAAACAGTTTCTGCATATCCAGGGCGCCCCCTCCATGCAGTGCCTAGTGAACCAGACAGAGTGCCTTGAATTCCACCCGTTGTTGTGTTGGAAGCAAATGAAGTAGCCTAATACTAGCGGAAGTGGGATGACCTTTACGAATGTTAAGTAGTAATCGCGCAGCGGCGTTTTGTAGAGATTGTAGTTTGGCCATCTGCGCCTTGTCAATGCCCAAAAATAATGCATTGCAATAGTCTATCTTGGAGAGGATCAGAGCTACTACGACTGTTCTCCTGAGTTCCTGTGGAATAAAAGGCATGATCTTATGTAGAGTCTTTAGTAAGAAAAAACAGGAGGACGTCAGGCGATTAATCTGACCTGCGAAGTTTAGCTGATTATCGAAAATTACTCCCAGGTTCCTTTCCTTAGTTGTCGGAGACGGACAATCGCCTGCCTCGGTTGGCCACCATGTTTGGTTCCACAGGGTTAAGCCCTTACCGAACTCCATAACCTCAGTTTTATCTGTGTTGAGTTTGAGAAAATTTTGGCTCATCCAGCTCATGATGTTAGTCAGGCAGTTATGAAAACTGACAGCTGTGACCTCCGGTTTTTGTGATACAGATATGACTAACTGAGTGTCATCAGCATATGAGACCAGAGTGAAACCATGCTCTCTGATAAGTCTGGCCAGTGGGGTGACATATATGTTAAATAGGGTCGGTGATAAGGCCGATCCCTGGGGCACCCCGCATGGAAGATGTAAAATGTCCGATTAGAGATTATCCCAGTGTATCCTCTGCTCTCTAGATGCTAGAAAGGAGGAGAGAAGGGTCAGAGCCGTCTCTTTAATCCCCACGGCCTCCAGCCGCCGCACTAACACCGCATGATTCACGGTGTCAAATGCTGCTGATAGGTCAAGTAGGATAAGGACGGCTCTGCCCCCCCCATCCAGCTGCCTACGAATCTCCTCTGTGGCCATAATCAGGGCAGACTGGTGGAATGGCGTGGTCTAAAGCCATGTTGGCTGGGATCTAAGAGATTATTGGAGTCAAGATGTTGGATTAGCTCACTGTTTAGTGATTTTTCTTGGATTTTAGTCGCTACTGGCAGGCATGATATCGGTCGGTTGTTTTTTACCTTAGTGGGATCCAGAGCAGGTTTTTTCAGAATCGGCCTGATACATGCCTTCTTCCAAGACAGAGGAAAAATCCCTGACTTGATTACTTCATTTAGTAGTGGAGCTAAATGGACGCTAATCTTTTCTGAGACCAGATGTGGAGTGGCGGGGGGACACGGGTCATTAGGAGATCCCGACTTAGTAGAAGGAGATTATTCACTTTCTCAGAGGTAAGGGCTGAAAAGCTGGTTAATTTACCCTGCGTGAGATTCTCCTCGACGGTCATAGTATTGGCTTTAGCAGTGTCGGGAGCTGTTTTAAGGAGGTCATCATAAATTGATTGCACCTTAGTTTGAAAGAAGTTGGCAATCTTGTTACAAAAGGTTTGTTCAGGTATAAACTGATTAGCCTGCTGACGTTTGGATAGGGCCAGAACTGTCTTAAAAAGCTCCTTAGAGGAGTTCTTGGCGGCCCCTATTCTAGCTGTATAATAATCCATCTTAGCTTTTTTTATAGCCTCCTTGTATTTCTCTAGGACTAGGTCATAGGCCATTTTATGTTCCCTGCTATAGTTGGCCCTCCATAGTCGTTCGACTCTTCTACATTTAGACTTTATGTTTTTAAGGTCTGGGCCATACCAAGGTGCTGACGCCTGGCTTCTTCTTATTTTCTTAGTTTTTTCCGGGGCCAACTGATTGACTGCGGGTCTAATCCATTCATCAAATTGATATACTGCCACATTGTTATCAGCGGCCTGTGAGGGAGGGCGTTTGTCAAGAGACTCTTCTAACTCTTTCTTCTGTATTTTATGCCAGGGTCGGGTATTAACAAGAAGTGGTCTATTTAAGTTGTGTCGGTTGGGCTGCGTTATTTTGATTTTAAAATGTACAGCTTTGTGATCTGTCCAGGGTAGTGGTAGAATTTTGTCCAGAGTGATATCGGAATTGTTGGTAAAGATGCCGTCCAGAGTATGACCGGCCGAGTGCGTGGCTTCCGAGACAATTTGGGTTAGGCCATGCGCTGCCAGGTTGTCTAGTAGCCTCGCAGTGTCTAGATTATTATTAGATTCAAGGTGAAAGTTGAAATCGCACAAGATATGAAAATAAACAGCCACCTGATCTAAAAAGACAGACATGGGGTTGAGTGGAGGATCTGAGGATTCCAACTAGTCTATGAAAAGACATTCTGTTATGAAGGTATTAAGGACCAGCAGCATGGATAGCTCTGTGGGAGTGGCATATAAGCTTATATGTGGATCACTTACGCACTGGTAACCAGTGTAGAGATTTGAGAGTCTGGGCCGAGGAAGATAGCAAGGGCAAGTTAAGCACCAGATCGGTTGCAATGTTTTGAGCAGTTTGAAGTCTTTACAATGGGGATTCGGCAATGCCCATGTTAAGAGCATTACTATAATCCAACCAACCATTTATTAGCACTTGGGTGACGTTTTGCGACAGTTCAAAGGAAGCCATTGAAAGATTTTGTGCAACATGCGTATGATCCCATAGAAGGTACGGCAGACAGTGGTAACTTGCTGTTTCATGGAAAGAGAATTGCCAATGATAAATAAATACTATACCAACACCATCAATGAAGCAGCCAAATGAAGCAGAAACTCTTCAAGATAATTAATAATTGCATCGACTTCCTGTCAGATCCACCAATCCCACGTTCCAAAGACATGTGCAATGTCATTAACCTAATCTCCATTGAGACTCTTCAGAAGGTATGACAGGACATCGAAAGGCCCAGACCTGCACCCCCAACTATCTCTCTGCTCAACATGCGGCAGTGGTCATTCTTCAACTTACTCTTTCCTACTAATCTCAACTCCCTCAAAGTCACTATTATGATGGTGGTGTTAATCCCTCGTGCTTCATCAAAGCCCACACTGGTGGAACTCTCTCACCCTTGCTCGCTTTTGCCTCTCTCACTCAAAGCAGCTTCCCAGAGACCCTCAAGGCAGGTTAAAACCTCTCACTACCAAGAACCCCTCCAAGACTCACCAACTACCGGCCTCTCACCATCTATCCTTCTTCAGTATGATCATAGAAAAAACAGTCATCACACAACTCCAAGATCACAATAATTCCAACCATATTCTTCATGATGATCGGACTTCAGATTACTCTGCAGCACAGAAACAACCATCTTGCAAATAGCAGACAAAGCCATCCTCATCACAGATAAAGATGACCACTGCCTTCTGATACTGCTGGACATATAAGCCACCTTCAACACCACGACCATCAACTATCTGACCCTTATTCACACCCTGAAGTCTTGAATGGGATAAATTGGCAGTGTCCTCCACTGGCTCTTCTCCTACCTTTACAACTGAGAACATTTCACCCACATGGTCACTCAGGATCCCAGAAGCTTCGCATCACCTACAGAGCCCCCCCCCCATGGATCCATCCTGTCTGCGGTCTTCTTCAACCCTTACAAGGTACCACTAGGAATCCTAGGAACACAATATTCACAAATAAAAACAAAAGTCACCACTACAATGACGTCATACAGCCTTACATGAAAGTCTCCTCTGTTCTCGACATCCAACACCTCGAGGGACTGCTGGTATCTCATCCAGGCCTGGATGTCCATCAACTACCTGAAACTCAACCTCACTAAGATCAAATTTCTTCTATTTAGCCAACAACCACAAATAGTATTTTGTCCAACCCTCACTTGACAACATGAAACAACCCATTGCTAAGTCTCTCGGTTTAATCCTCAACACTGAACTCCTCCTCAGAGAGCACATCGTCAAGAAGACCAAAACGTCTTGGAACCAGCTCTCGCCGCTAAAGAAGATTATATCATTTCCCCCAGCAAGTGACTTCAGAACAGTTGCCCAAGCCCTCATACTTTTGCATGTGGCAATTGCCTGCTTCATTGCCTTCTAGGCATTAAACTAGCCTCCCCCCCAATAGGGCCTCCTACATGCTGCAGCACCCCTCATCACATCAGGGCTCTAAGCAGTTTGTAATGTATGAGCCCCCTGGCTAGATAAGCCAGTTTACACTGCTCGATATGCTTTTTGAGATAGGCATTTGTAAATATGTTTAATACGTTCATGAACAGGAGCAGATGCAGAGAATAAGTGCAAATGTATTGCAATCTGTAGGTCATAGGATCAATATAAGGAAAGTGGTATATCTTTCAAACTGAGAGACTGATTGTGACAGACTGAGAAGTAGCTAGATGTGGTGAATAGCATGTATAAATACCATTGAGCAAGTAGTAATGAAGGAGAGTGTGATGAGTTCTGAAGACTTTTCAGCACAGATATGCCCTAGACCAGTGGTTCTTAAACTTTTGTTTTCTGTGTACCCCCACTGAATCATTATTGTAATGTGGTTACCCCCACTGAGTCATTTTTGGAATCTTGGGCCTCCGAACTAAGCAATTTCGATGATTTCAACTTCAAAACAATACACAAAAATATGAAAGCAAGCATTGCGCAAGATACACAAATGAGGAAATATTTTATTTAAATAAAAATTATTTTAATAAATCAAAATTTTAATGGGAAAGTTTGAGAGTTTCTAAATCCAATTGAAGCCACCTATCATCAAAACTATATTCAATTTGATGCACTTGCACTGGTCCCACAAATAAATCTGAGGATCACAACTTACTTTTTGGCGTCCAATTTTAAATTCCTTCACATTAACAGAGCACTTAGAATTTTCATTTTTACACAATTTTTTTTGTTTATATACACTTTATTAATCTGTTAAAGTTATTTAATTTTCTAAGAAGTCACGAACCTCTTGAATAGGTGCCGGGGACCGCTAGAGGTCCCCAGACCACAGGTTAAGAGGCGCTGCCCTAGAAAAAGATTTAAAGATGGTGAATGAAGGGCCTAAAGGACAGTGTGCTGGGTGCTGCACCAGCAATGTTCCTTCGTACAACCCATTCTGGGCTATAGCAACAAAATGAACTATTTGCTTAAGGATTTTATCCTGTTGGTGCTTGGTCAAAAGAGTACTTCAGATAGCCTAAAATACTTCTGTTTCATTTCAGTAACTCTCTACTCCAGCACTCACTCAAGTCGAAGCGGAACAGCTGCTGGAATGGTTCCTCCTCCACATCCTCCAAGTCACCCATCTCCAGCACACAATGCCCAGAGCAGTCCCCACAACCCACCATCGCAGCTCCCTCCTCTGGCAGCAGTGGACCCAGGCACAGAAAGGTAAGGGGAGATTTTATATCTGCCAGGGTGACCAGCAATGCAACCTTGAGACGCCTCAAGTGTGCTATTCAAGTAACAAGCAAATATAGCTCAACACCAGTCTTTAGTCCAGATGATGAAAATGGCTTCCTTGAACTATTTATATGCATACATTTTTTCGTTTAATTTGACATGTAACGTTTGAAGATGAGTACTATATCCCAGCCATCAAGACCATATTATGCTCTTTATACTCTTTGACAGATATGTTAAAGTTATTTCAATGGGAGCATGATAGCCAAGGGTAGTGCGATCTTGTCCTCAGTATTTTTTACATAAGCCAGGCTAAGCATCCCTGACTACCAAAACAATGTTGTGCTAAGATATAAGCTGCATTTTAACAGCAGACGAATACCGCCTGCCTTTTCAGTTTGCCCTTGTCCCTGTGTTCTCTGTCCGCTCTGCTTGTGTTTTAGTTCCATTGGTCTCGACCCATGCTCTTTTTAGGTCGAGCCTACAGCGCTTGCGCTGTCTGCAAGACCTGATGTAATCAATAATATCACTTTTTTCCCCGCCTCCTACTTACGATTGGTTTACTCCAGTGTCCATTTTATTTGCTGCTTCCTAACTTGGTTGCTGTGCCGATACGTCACTTCCCTGCAATGCCGAGGAGCACCGGCCAAGTACAGATTCCCTACGTGGACATTCCTTATCTGTCCTCTGGGAGAACTCTTTCTTTAGTATTTAAAATATTGCTTTCTGCCGGTTGCACACTTCAATCGGCAGCGCCACCCCCTCTTCTTTTTATTTGTTACTTTACCGCAGCTGCACAGAAGAGCCTCACATTTTCCCCTTTAACTTTTTTTTGTTGACTTTTGTACCCCCACCCCCTCGGAGGCTATCAGACCGCTGGCTCGAACCCGGTTCCCCAGCATCAAAGTGCCGCTCCAGCCATACACCATATCGTCTTCATTCCTCTTTCTGACTGCTCCCTCCTTCCCTGCACCAATCACAGGCACTTTTCTAAATAGCGAAAAATGCCATCTTGGAGACTACTGGGAACACCGAGCCTCGGGAGCGACTTTCACATTATCAAAATCGTGAATAATTTTCTACAGAGCATTCATTTTTCCTTATATTAAGGTTGAAATTTCAATGTCAACATTGTTTTTCTGTGCATTGCTTATTTTATTTCACATTACGTGTACACAACATTCCATGGTGTTTTATTGTTTAGTATTGTTTTACAAAATTGTTTAATTTGGATATGAGATAGGCAAAAACGTGTTAAACTTTCACGTAGTTGCATGTGAGCACTGTAGGTTGTGCGGGGGTTGTTCACGTCTTCTTTAATGTTTATTCAGGATTAGCTTTTACAGTTCACAGTCACGTGTTGTTAAACTGCAGGGGGTGTTTAAATGGATTGGTTTCACCTACGCTAGTGAGAGTGGGTTTATAAACGACCAGTGGGTCTAGAGGACAATCTGTTGGCTTCATTGTGATTAAGTATACGTGGCTATGCTGCAGATTTCAACCTGAAAGATGTAAAAGTTTGCGGGCGCCGTAAGTCTATTTATTTTTATTTTGCCCATCTTTAGTTTACGTTTGGTCTACGTTTATGCACAATTGGAGCATGCACATGGTGGCATTCAGCATGGTGTTTATTGTTTACATGGGGTTAAAGTATGTATATTTCGGCACTAAATTTTTGAATACAGTTTTGGTTTAAAACATCACTTGGGATTCTTTGGTGAAGGCACACTTTTTTGAGGTGTAAGTATTAGCGGCATCTCTCCCTTTTCGTTTATCCGCCTCTTTTTTTCATTCTTTCCTGATTTTATCTCTCACTTTAACTCTATCCTGTTCTGTTTTTCTCTCTCTTGGTCTCTCTATTCTTCTCTACCTATTTCCCACTTTCTTTCTCTCTAGTTATGACCAGGGCAGATCCTGTGTTTTTTTTTTATTTCAACACTTTAATAACAATAACACTGGGCTTTAACGTACAAAAGTGGGGTGCTTCATCTAGGGCATATGATAACTCAGAATGGTTTTTCACACTGTGGCCTCTCCTGCCTCATAACTCCAGTGGCCCTGACTGTAGCAAATTTAAAACAGCCATGCTCTATAGCCATCAGCCAGGACCTTTTCCAACCATCTGCATTGGGCCCGAGTCTGAGGGGGAGAATAGGCCATGCATACATTTGGGATTAATGCATAAGCGTGAAGGAGCAGGTGAGTTAAGACTTTCCCCATGCAGCATGTTGTGGTGCAAGGCCGGCTTTAGCAGTAGTGACGTCCGTGCGACAATCTTTCTTGTCACCCTCCCAATTATCTCTTTCTCCACAGATTCTCTCACTACCACCCTCGAATAGTGCCCCTCATCTCCTTAGCTTCTCTCTCACATGCATTTCATTTGTTTCATAGCGCTGCTTCTCATACCAGTGTAGGGTGTTAAAGCACTTTACACCACTCACACATTATACAGAGACAATGAATCTTGTGTGTGTAAATCAGTCTAAAGGAAATGAGGATTTCAAGGAGCAGGAAACACGTTATACATACTAGTAGGCAGTATATTTTAAAAGTATTTGGTCTGCAGAAGCTAGTAACAAGAGGATCTCTGACAAAAAGTAAGCCAGTGAGCTATCCAAATACAATACAGCTCTTGGATCTGCATGGTACACATTATTTGCTAGACAAAGCTCATCTCTCTCCAGCAAGAACATTAATCACCAGAGGTATCTTGACATTTGTATTGTTTTTCTGAAAACCGCTGGAGACACAAGGGACTCTGCAGCAGGTGCTTTTAAACCCATATGGTATTTCTAAGCATAGTACCCATTCCCTGCCCTCCGAGCTCAGGGCCTCCCTAAAGCCTGCCCTGTTGTGGTGCCCGATATGAGGATATGGCTTAAGCATATTTCGCCAAGTAGAGTTTCCAGAACTAGGTCAGTCCTCACTCTCCATCTTGCATTTATCCAATTTCGTTACTTTAGAATGTAGTATTTGAGGTAATTGTTTTTAAAACGTTTTTGAGGAAGAGCCCCTATAAACCTCCTTCCATGCAGACAGTATTGGGTGTCATTCTTTGAAGTGACTATTGCCAGTGGTAGATGTCTTTGGTGGCCTCGTAGGAAAACTCTTGTGTGCACTTAGCTTTTAACAAATTGACCATGAGTTGCTGCATGGTTTGTGCTCCTGATCTTGTCAATATATAGCTAATAAATATGATTAGATACTTCTTGTAGTACGAGTCCAAGAATACATTGCTGAAAACATTTTCTCAGACCATTCTCACTTCTCTCCATCACTCCATTCAGATTTGACATGGTCTCCAGCATTGCATTCTCAACACTATTTCCACATTCTTTCCTGAGTTTAAAAAAAAAAATTATTTCTTGTTTTGTTGTTGTCTTGTTTCTCTCACTATATATCATTGTGTGCAGAAGTTGCTGCTTTTAAATGGTTTAGCTTCCTGTGGTTGTTAGTTGCTGGCCTGTGTTCTGAAGAAATCGCACAAACTAGCCCCAGAAAGTAAATACTCCATTTAAAGATATTGAGCTATTGTTTTTGAGAGGATGACTTTAACAAGTTGACTTGCTTTAAGTGATCTGCTCAGTATGTCAGTGGCGGAAGGCGTTTTCTAGTTAAGGGTCCTGAAATTACTTTTTGATTTCAAACCTCCACTTCTAGCAGAGAAACTCAACAAAGTGCTTGAATGGATAGGACTCTGGTTGTAAGAAGAGTGTATTGCACCCTGCAAAACAGATCAAACATGCCAACATTTTAGAATAGGAGGAAAGCGGGAAATTTTGGGACTGCATTTTCCCCATTGACTTCTATTGAAACAGTCAATTTAAGATAGGCGACAGGTAAAATAAAGCCATTTTTGGCTTACCCAAAATTGAGTCTATTTGCATGTATGAACAGATCTAGACAGATTGCTGCTATTAGTGGTGCTTTTCATGGTGCAAGCATACCACAGTCATGCATTCATGCTCACACACCTACAGACATACATAATTGATACCACTGACAGACATCCATGCACCCATCTCACATTTCTAAACACACATCTCATACAGATAGCAAAAAATGCACATACCCAAAGGCACACTCACATAAACATATCGACACATACCTCACATAAACACGCCCACATACACCACAAACATGTTCATCCACATACACCACAAACAGAAACAGCAAATGACAATGCAAGGCTCCCAATGCCATTTTCTAATTTATAATCTTATTTTACTTTGTTTTGATGGCCACGCAATAGGTGCTCTCCGTGTCTTACTGAAGCAAGACAAAACATTAGCACTAAACCTTTACCTAAATAATTGTCATTTTCAATGCTTCTTTGTTTTATTACTGCTCTAGATCAGGCGAAAGTACAGAGCCTCAGACATGAGCCATATTTGTGCAGAAGGTCTATTTTTCAATTGAGTATGCAAGTCTGCTGTTGGTACATCGCCTTTTCGTTGCTTGCAGAAGTTTTTAGCACAGCCATCCACCAACAGGGGGAATGTTGCTTTTTTTATGGCCTTAATATCACTTTTTTATTAAGGCCATAAAATAAAGAAACATTCCCCCTGTTGGTGGATGGCTGTGTACGCATTCCTTCTTTGATAAACCAATCTTTGGTGTTTAGTTAGTACCAATCTGTTTTTAACACGTTTGTACAGCCTATGTTTCCTCAAAGATACAGCTTTGAAGTGCTGCATTAGCATAAACTTGAAATGGACTCTAAAGGTGCAGGGAAAGAAGGCCTAAGAAAATGACCACCTTCCAAAGGTTTGCTTGAAGAGTAGTGTTCTGTGGTCTGGTATGTCCCACCCATTGGGGGAAGGAAGGAGAGGGGAGTTCTGTAGTTAAACTCCTGGATATCTAGGACTGACTGATTGGTCAATTGGAAGAAACTGTAGCTGTCGACTTGAGGTGCTGATGAGGTGCTCAGTTGTCAGATTCGTATGCCTTGTTTTGGGGATTTTAGGCAGAGCACTTTATAAGCAATTTTGTATTGCACAGGCCATTCACACAGCTATTAAAATTGGGGCAGTGTGGGGTTTGTTGTTGGCCTTGAAGGCAACTGGTCAAAATCGAATTTTAAAATACTTTTCTGTGAGAAGGGGAACTATCCAATCTCACCTTCTTATGGTCTGACTTGACAGCACAGCTGTTACAAGACAATGATGTGAGAAATAATCAGGAGAGGGCCTTTGGTTCCGCCCAAATGTTGAGACCCAGGAGTACATATTTTAATTGGGCGGAAGTTGGGTGCTTTTGCAAAAAAGTGATTTGCTTACACACAGCTGCTATCATTTTGTTTATCCAGCTGCCTAAATATGAACTTTCAGTGGAACACACATGACATTGTAATGCTATTAAAGTGTCTTAGAAAACTAGATAATTTATGTTACTTTTCTCTGACAGTAGCACAGATGGGAGGAAGCTAGTCATTAACCTACATGGATTTTTAGGTCGAGCCTGGGCAGCACATGCGCTGCTGCGAGGCATGCAGTAGTGGAGTATGGCTATGAAGCCCTGTCCACTTTCTGCCCATATTTTTAATTGGCTTGTATCATTGTCCTTTGTGAACACTGGCTTCCAAGTCGTTATTAGGCACGTTAGTCCCTCCTTGGTACCGCCTTGTCTGCATATGTAACCTCCCATGGCGACTGGATCTTTTACTGGTATTGCTACACGGTAAGTCTTATTAAGTCTGTAGGCACTATTTTCTTTAATGAATTTCTCCTAATGAAGGGAGGATGTGCTTTCCTTGCCATGCGCGCTTTCATTTTCAAGCAGCCCCGGACAATGTTGGCCACTTCTTTGAAGTGAAATAGGTCTTGCATTTACAAGAGTTTGAGCTATTGCCAATTGTAAATGACAATAGCTTAAACTCTCGTAAATGCGAGACCTATTGCATTGCAAATGCTTGTTTATGTCTGCACTTTCCTGACATCCATGACTTAATAGGGGACCCTGAACAATGCATTTCCCATGTCATCATGTGACTGTGCAGTTTCTTAAACTGCGACTTTTTCACTATGGCATATCCATCTCTATTGAATTTTTCTTTTATTGAAAAATTCTCGCCAGTTTTGCTGTGTAAATTATTTTTAATGATTTGAATGTCTTTATTACATTCTTATATCTGTCATTGCCTCCAGCGTAACCTGCTCAGGTAAAGGAGCATCTGCTCATTGGGCTCGTTGTTTAGACCATTTCAGATTTTTGTTAGTCTTTTATTAACCTGCCTTCAATCTGTCCTTGTTCTTACAGAGATGTGCCCTCAAGATTCGGTCTAAGGGACCCAGTCCAAGCCGGGTCAATGCTATGTGAACAAAACTATTCTACTAAAGGAGTAACAGAGGCCACGTTTGTCTTCTCCACTATGGAGTCCTTAACAAGTGTCTTAGTCGACCCTCGGATAAGATGCAACAAGTGAAGTGGATAAAAGCACACAAAGACAAAGGTTCATCTACTTATTGTTAAAAAAGGGTTTTGTGGGCAATACTCCTCAAATGCTATCCCCCAATTAGGTAAAATAGGAGGTATTGATGGGAGTTTAACCTAACTTTCAATTTTACTCTCTTTAGGTCTGACTTGACAGCACAGCTGGCTATATAACCTATTGTTATCAATTCTTCAAAATTTACAAATAGTAGACTTTGTTTGCACCCAACAGATGATTTCTTTCTCACCTCATGCTATTGGCTGTTTGGTGAATCTTCCGGCTCCTGTGGAGTGCTTGCATTTAATTGCATGGAGGGGCTTTCTCTCAAACGTTCATTCTATAGAGAAAGCTTTTTTGTTTTGCCTTTGTCACTGCAGCATACTTTTAAAATATTTTAGTCAGGTCTCAAAATGCAAGCCAAACCAATTGGATTTGTTAATACTTGTTTAAATATTCTACTTGATGTCTGTGATGTCATGTAGTTCTCGTTGTAGTTTCCCAACAGAATAAACAGACAGCAAGCAAAATGTAAAATACTAACTCTGAATTTCAATCACAGATTTTGAGAGTGCATACCATCCCTAAAAAACAGAAATATAGAAAAAAATCAATTTCTGTCAATACGTCTAGCGGCAGCACTATTTATCTACTACTTTCAATTACTATTTCTGTGATGAGTGACGACTATATTTTACATGATCCCAGGGCCAAAACGATCAAAGTATGTTTTAACTGTGAATGGGTACACACATTCTTTTCCAGAGCCAGGCGCCAAATGATGACATTTTGTTTTTGTTAAGCACATTTTCCAAAAAATAATGAGTTTGCTCATTGTGCCCTTTGAGGGTGTGAGTTTCCAGAGTGCTCAGTTACCAAGTTACTTGGGCTGCTAATAGTTTAACATTTAGGGAAGCAATTTTATTTTTTGTAGTATGGTTTCATTATTTTAGGAATGTGTTGTAAAATACGAAGCATAAAGTAATTCTAAATCCTATTAAAACAAAACTAATTTATCTCTTATCAAGGTGTATTCATCCTACAGAACAAAGGGCCAGATGTACTAAGAATTGATTCGCAAAATGTAGTTTCATAATTGATTCAGATTTTGTGAACAGACCCATGTACATATGTTGATTTGCCAATAAGGAATCACAGTGCGTCACAGACCACCCTGCCTAATGAATATTCATTAGGCTTGTTGCAATTTGCAACTCACTACGACTGGTCACGGACGGATAGTGGCCTGCAAGGGTCAGCAGACCACCATGTCTGTGATTGCTTTGAAATAACAGGAAACAGACTGATTTAAAAAAAATCTTTTTTTAAAGTGAGTTGGCAGTGGTCCCCTGGACCACAGACTACTATCCCAAAAATGTTTCTACAAGTCACAAAGGGGACCCCTTCCTTTTGTGAATGGGGTATCACCCCAACTTGGTAGGTGGTAACTTTTCAATGGTTCACAACTGGAATTCTGGTCAAAAATTATTGATACATATGTTACCGAAATGCAGTTTGGAAGGGACTTCCACAACATTCCCCTTCCAAATTATGATAGGGTAGCCTTTTGGAATCCTGTTTTAGGAGTTGGTAAAAGTTAAAATGGAGTCGTTAGATTTGGAAAACCTCTTTTGCATTTGCAATCACTCTGATTTGTGAATTGGAGTGCTTGTGACCGCGCAATATGTTAGTACATCAGGCTCCAGATTCTAAATGGTTACCAAATCACAATCTGGAAGGAACGTGTTGTCGGCATCCCTTCCTAATAGCGATTCGGGCCAACATGTATCAATGGTTCGTGAACATAATTCTGGTTACAAACCATTGACCACTTACCGACTCCCAAGTTGGAGCGGTAACTGATTCACTCTTGTTTTTTTAGGCTGGCTGAAGTGGGCTGATTCATTACCCCATACTGTATGCTGTAGGGAAAGAAGAAATTCGGGAATGACACGATAGACCAATGGATGTAAAGGACTGGCTGAAAGCCTCTTCAAATATATTTTATATATCTCATTTTAGTAAAATCAAAGTGTCTTGTCTAAAACTAGACCTAAAAACAGGTTGAAAAATTGAGAGAGAATTAAGTGGATATGTATGGTGACCCTTACCTCACTTCAAATGTAATTGTGTTATTATAATTATTATGGGGCTTATTTACAAGTCCCTTGAGTCACTTTGGCGCCGCCGTTGCATCACTTTTTGTGACACAGCGGCGGCATAAACAATGCGCCACGTTGCAGCCTATTTACAACATGACACATCTAGGGAGATGTGTCACCTTGTAAAGCCCTGCGCCACATTATACCTGCGTCAGATATAATACATGCAGGGTGGGCGTTCCCACGCAAGAAAAGCCTCGTAGAAGTGGCGCAGTGAAATCTAGAAGATTTCACTGTGCCACTTATAGGACGCCACTGCCTCAAAACCCTACACCTGCTTGGAGCAGGCGTAAGGAGTGACGCAGTGTATTAAGAATAGGCCTCCCCATGCATTGCTGGAGTTGCGTTGTGCTTGCGACACGACTCCAGCAATGCGTGGCTATTTGCGCCGACAGATGCATCAGAATTTCTGACGCATGTGTCAATCATTATGCCATTGTGCGCCGTATTGTAAATATGGTGCATCCATGGTGGCGCAAGGGTTTCACGCGCAGGGAAACTAATGCATCTATGTCGATGCGTCAGTTTATTGTAAATAAGCCCCTAGATATCTTAGCTCCGCATAAAGGGTTGTCCAAAACAGAGAAAGGGTGAAAACTACTTAGTCACGGTGTGCAGCACCCTGGTATTCTGGAACTTAAATCTACTTAGCTTCTAAGGCACATATTTTTCGTACGTAAACCAAAGTCAATACTGTGGCTGCGCACACTTAAAATATTGTCAGAACAGTATCATCTAATTAATTAAACTTTCAAAGTTAAGAATAAACATTTAGTTGCTTGTCGCAAGAATATGCGATAATCCCTTGGATAATTATTGCAATGTGTTCCAACCCACAAATAAAAGAGGGACAGCCAGAGTATCACTGGAGATATTGTGAGCGTCATGTATATTCCTGATCAGAGCAAGCAAGAGGTGCTGCTCTTTATTCGAAGGAAGAGCTTCAGAGCGAGGAATCATATTGGGTGGGTTCTAGACTGTACAAACTAGCCATGGTTGACAAAAGTAAAAAAAATCATTAACTTGAGTGCAGACTGAGTGACATCAACATACTCCAGTGTACTTCCTGAAACTTTTGTTACCGCTAAAAGTAGTTTACTTTTAAGGTCATAGTCTTATACCTTTTCTGCAAGTCTCACCCAGGCAGGAATTGCACCTCATCTACTTGTAGAAAACCTATCTGTTATGGAGAATAGATTAGAAATGAGACAAAATTCACTTCAGAGCTCCACTCCAGAGTATGAAGGCAAAACACAAGAAAGTCAATCTAATCTGTTACCTGGGGAATTTGATGAACAACGCATTGCCATTCATGGTAGCCTCGCACAAGGCAGCACCATGGGTTCATTGATTGTTTGAATGAGGGTTGAGTTTAGCATGGGTGGGAATTTCCCATCTCCCCTCAAAAAAACTACCCTGGACACAGAGATTCTACAATAATTACAGCCTGTGTCCAATTTGGCTTTTTCAATTTACGATGGCTAAAACACGATTTGCCTTTTATAGATAAGGTCCGCCACGGAGACTTTGGAAGGCTACTATTCAATTTTAAATTGGACTATGCTAACTCCTTCTGTGAAGGCCTTTCAATTTTCAAAAATTCACAGTCACAGCAGAGTCAAAACAGTGTTGCACATCCAGTCCTTAAGATTGATAAATGTGGCAGCATTTCAGTGGCTGTAAAATCTCTGCATTGGCTAACGGTGGAGAGACACATTGGGTCGGATTCACAAAGGTAAATATTCTTGTGTATATTGACTCTTGTATTTATTTCTATACCTTTGTGTAATGCTCCACTGTTTTGCTATTCACAATTTCCAGGAGGAGATTTTCACCTAGCTGTAGACTTACATGTCTCAAGCTCTTCATCCCTTCAAATGAGGGAGTGGAGCCTCCCACACAGAATTTACGAGTGTGAAGTTAATACTAGTGGCGTTTCAGCTGCTGGTGGCACTCTCTACCACTGAGATTGAAATCTCTCTTTGGAAAATTATTCAGAAGTTTAATAAATTTTTCTTATTTAAAAAAATATATTTTTCATGTATGGTATTAAAGTAAATTAATTTCAAATATTTATCAGGAACCTGAACATAATAAAATACAATTTTACAGCACTCTAACTCATCAAGTTAAATGTGTATTAAATATTACAATTATTTAAATATATTAACTTAATTTATACATTTTAATTTTTAAACAATAATTGTAAAAATAACCAAACCTTGCTAGCATTTTTATTTATTATTTAAAAAAACTGGTTAAAGTAGTGCATTTAAAATGCATTTTTTAAGTAAAAAAGTTTAATTCAAATTTAAAATAAGCTTATTACGTTTCTTACTCAAAAATCAATAATTACATATAATGTCCTATTTATATTAGTTTCTATAAGATGTCATTTCAATTCCCAGCCTTCATTTTTTTTAGATGGAAGTGTTTTGCAGTACCACTGTTTGGCCATGTGTGGTGCGTGACTTATTGCAAGACTGTGTTGGAGTACCTTTGATACTGTTTTGACACCTTTAGGATGGCAGCAACTTAAAAAGTGTATTCTATGAATTGTATTCTTACTCTTTTGTGGGTGTGTTTTGTGTCAGTATATGTGTCCCAAACCTGTCTTTAAAATTCAGCTTGGCGTAGATCTCTACACAGAAAGAAAGGAGAGGAGAAGATGGAGGTCTTCGGTTGTAGGTTTGTAAATTACATTTAGTAGTACGTGGCTAGTACTACTGTGGTACTACTTTACGTACTGTTGAAAGAAGTTTGTGATTTTGCCCATGTGTTTAAAATATTATGCTGGGCATACAGTGTCTCCAGGGGACGTCCCCAAACCTTCTGAAGTATATATTTATACCATACACTATAAACATGACCTTAAGGTCAAGTAGAGAGGGATTACTTGAGGTCCAGAACATCAGATTTCTTTGTAGAGGGGGTCGTAGATTTTCAGTCCCCTGCCCCAAACTATAGAATACTCTCCTGTAAGAGGTACGATTGAAAGCATCACTTTTCAGTTTTAGGTAAGTGTTAAAGATCTTTTTGCATACAGGTTCTCAAGTTAGGCAGGAGGTAATGATATCTTGCTAAATCTTCTGTCTCGTAACAAAAAATAACAAACAAATGCTCCCCTCGCCTTGGGAGTCCTCTCCCATGACGATGGGAGCATTTAGCAGTTTTCATTGCCCCTTACCGCCAAGGTTTTTCTGGCTCTGACAGGCAGTGAAAACTGACCTCTAATTCTGCCCATCTAAATTAGGTGGGCGGGACTAAAGGTCTGCCTCTGGCAGCCCTTACTCCACAGTGCCATGGGAGGGGTTTAATCACGGCGGAAACGTAGTGTCACTGTGATTAAACCTATAGTTCCCACGCATCTAAATTGGGCAGGCGGACAAATTAACTTGCCAGTATGTGTACCCCTTCACCGTTGTGATGGGCCATACATACCTCCAAGTTATAAATTGGGCACGCACACTGTCTCTTAAAACTTCACTTGAGGGTCTTGAGTCAGTGAGGGGTTACAAGTACAATTAAACATTGCATCACGACTGCACGACTGTCTTGTTTTCTTTTACACATTCCTGACAACATCGTTGAAAGTCTATAAATATTTCACACGAAATCTGTTATCACAAACCCTCTTGATGTTTTTTTTTAAATATAGGATTCTATTTGATGATGAAAAGAAATAATTGTGCGCTCGTTGCTTATAAATGAGGGAGGTTTAGAAGAAAGCAAACGTAGCTGCTTGCGAAATGCACCAGAAAATGTGTCAACCTGGATCTTTCTAGGGGCTGTTTTAATTTTGAACCTGTTCAGTCGTCCTCTTCTGTGGGAGTCACAGCAGACCAATTGCGAGGATTCTGCTAATTTGGTGTGACGCCACAAAGCGAGCAGCCTGACTCAAACCGAATTACATTTACACTTCCCCCTCACTCACTCAGTGATTCATTCATGGACAAATCTGGCTTGAATTCTGTCCAAGCCTCTCTCCTGCGAGACTGGAAAGATGTAAAAGACGATACTATAGTCACCCGCGTGACTAAGCCGGGAATTCACGAGGTGATTCACCACATGCCACCAAAGTCCGCTAAAAACGGAGTAGGCCTGTCCAGCTGTACAAAGCAATGCATTCCCATCGAGGGGCCTAGGAGAAAAGAGGCGGGAAAACCGACAAATGTAGAATCTTAACGCTGCGCACTCTGTTGGGCTTGCTTTCCCTTTGTCGGCTAGCATCGTTACATTGTTTCCTCTGAATTATCTTCACCGATGAAATGCACAGCACAATAATTTATTTCCAGATAAAGTTGTTGATATTTATGTTTGACTCCTGACTACAAACGGATTACCAATCCATTAAAATGCCTTAAGCTATAAAAACTACTACAAGGCATATTTTTTGCTGGCTGAAGTGTTGCCTAAACTGCTGACTTAAACGTGGGGTAGCATAGTTTAAAAAAATAACAAAAGAAGCTCTTAATCAAGGACATCAATCCACCAAAATGCCAAGGGCAGTGAAAGTGAAATCACTCATCGTTTAAAATTAATGACATTGCACGAAATAACATCAAATTACTTTTAGCCCTGAATGCTCCCAGGACAACCCTGACAATATCACAATAATTAACATCACTGAAGTTTCATAATAACTGCAGGGGTAACATACCAACACAACACAGACCAAAGTCTATTTTAGATACTACCTATATTGTATTGTAATTGCATTTATATAGCGCTTACTACCCCTGACGAGGCGTCGAAGCGCTTTTTTCTGAGAACAGCATGCTACTCCTGAACCCATAAAGGATTAGTGTTGAATTAGTATAGTGAAATATGAAAAGTAATATGAGTGGTGGGTAGGTTAGTCAGTTATTTGGATTCAGAAGGATAGCGGAGGGATAGAAGAGCTTTTCGGCGAGTAGCACGCTACTCCGGAACCTATAAAGGATTAGTGTTGAATTAGTATAGTGAAATATGAAAAGTAATTTGAGTGGTGGGTAGGTTAGTCAGTTATTTGGATTCAGAAGGATAGCGGAGGGATAGAAGAGTTTTTCGGCGAGTAGCACGCTACTCCGGAACCTATAAAGGATTAGTGTTGAATTAGTATAGTGAAATATGAAAAGTAATTTGAGTGGTGGGTAGGTTAGTCAGTTATTTGGATTCAGAAGGATAGCGGAGGGATAGAAGAGCTTTTCGGCGAGTAGCACGCTACTCCGGAACCTATAAATGATTAGTGTTGAATTAGTCTAGTGACATATGAAAAGTAATTTGAGTGGTGGGTAGGTTAGTCAGTTATTTGGATTCAGAAGGATAGCGGAGGGATAGAAGAGCTTTTTCGGCGAGTAGCACGCTACTCCGGAACCTATAAAGGATTAGTGTTGAATTAGTATAGTGAAATATGAAAAGTAATTTGAGTGGTGGGTAGGTTAGTCAGTTATTTGGATTCAGAAGGATAGCGGAGGGATAAAAGAGGGAAAAAGGTTTGCATTTATATAGCGCTTGTTACCCCTGATGGGTTGTTGAAGTGCTTTTTTGGCGAGTAGCACGCTACTCCGGGACCCATAAAGGATTAGTGGTTAATTAGTATAGTGAAATATGAAAGCAATTTGAGTGGTGGATATTAGTCATATTGGGGAAACAGCCTTTACCACGGAGGCTCTACATCGTAATGCCTTTACCAATCATCCATTACCACTCAATGCCTTTACCACACATGCCTTTACAACAAACTGGTAAGTATATATACGTCAAGTGTGGTTTTTTTCAGTGAACATATATATGCAATTGAAGATCTTACCACAGTGAGGTAAGACAAAAGAGCCACTCTGGTATTTGGGATGTAAATTTCATTTAATGGCACGAAAAAGACGCGTTGGTCACATATATATATGTTCACTGAAAAAACCAAAGGTTATAGGGACATTATAGTTAGGCTCAGATTTCACTCGTACAAAACCAGTGAAATTCAGCATTTATAGGCCCCGTTCTTCTTAAAAAAAAAAAAAAAAAAAAGCCCCCGGAAGGCAGTGGTCCCCGGGGCACGGGGTGTCCACGTGGCCCCTGTCAATTGTTTTAATTGCCCCCGGGGCTTATAGAAGGCCAGGAGGGGGGGTCTGCATGGCTGCCTCCTTTATTAAAAACAAAGCCCTGGGGAGATGGTGGTCCCCAGGGCTTCTATAAGGAGGGGGGTCCATGTGGCCCGCTTCCATTATTTAAAAAAAGCCCCGGGGAGGTGGTGGTCATTGGGGCTTAAATAGCCTCAGGAGGGGGGCCCATGCACCCCCTTCATTATTTAATGAAATGCCCCGGGACCTGGCCCACCCTGGGTCCATTTTGAAAACAAGTGTGGGAGCCCGCGCTTGTTTTTTTAAGAGATCTTTGTCTCGAATTTCACGAGTTTGCAGCAAAATGTTTTTAAAAAACACTTTTTTGACCTGCTGGGGTCCCTCTGGGACCCCAAGACCAAGGCTTGGGGATCAGGGTATTCCTACCCTGCCCCTTTTTTTCCCCGTTTTTCTTTTTGTGATTCGGTGAGTCCCAAGATGGCTGCCAACACTTGCAATCCTAGACATCCTAATTTGGATTTCCTTAAATTTCTCAACAACTACTGAACAGATTTACACCAAATAACAAAAAAAGCACAATCTGCGGACCAAAAGCTAGCTTTCTGTCAAACTTGGTGTAATTCTGTCCAGCGGTTCGGGCTGTAGTGGTGTTCAAAATTACTATAGGAACTAACATGGGAAACACACTTTTTTGTATCCCCTTTTTTCTCATCCCCCGCTTGACGGATCGCCCTGAAACTTTCTATGCACAACAAGAATCACTGGCACACTTTTTTGGAGAAGATTTAGTGAAGATTCGTCAAATGGCGCCAAAGATATAGGCTCGTCAAAAAACACTTTTCCTATGGAAACATGGTCTTAACTATAACTACCAACTGCCGCCAGTAGGTTAGATATGCATATATATATATATATATATATATATATATATATATATATATATATATATTCACTGAAAAAGACACACAAAGGTTAAGGTAACGTTATAGTTAAGGGAAATGTTTAGTAACCCTGGGGAAACCCCATTCACCGGTGCCTCTCTTTGTAGTAGGTGGGTGCTCTGCCTGTAGGAGTGATTTGCTGCCACCACTTCAACCAAGAAGTGGTGGCAGCCATCTTGAGACTCGAGACTCAGCCCGATTTCCCAAAAAATGAAAAAGAAAAACAAGGGTGCAGGGTAGGATTACCCTGAAACTGCAGGCCTGGTGGTGGGTCCCACAGGGACCCGCCTGGGGCCAAAAATATTTTATTTTTAATTAAAAAAAAACAAGGGCAGTCTCCCATGCTTGTTTTTTTGGCCCCCTCGGGTGGGCCAGGTCCCAGGGGTAAAATATTTATGTTACTATGGGGAGGGGGGCACGTGGCCCCCAGGCCAATTTTGGCTCCTGGGACCCCATCCTCCTGGGCCCACCTGACATTGAGAAAGGGAGGGGGCTGCATAGCCCCCCCCTCCATGCCAATTTCGGCCCCAGGGACCCTATCTCCTGGGGCCTGGCCGTGTTAGTAATGGAAAGGGGGGGCCGTGTGCCCCACTCCCAGGACTATTTTGGCCCCGAGGTCCCCATCCCCCGGGGTCCGGCCCTGTTAGTAATCGGGAGGGGCTGCAAAATAAAAGGAGAGGGGGGCCATGTCACCCCCCTTCCAGAGCCATTAATGGCCTTGGGGACCCCATACCCATCCCGGAACATGCAGTTTCTCTGCCCTCACTGGTGCAGGCAGGGAAACCTGTAATTTCAAAGCTCCCGCCAAGCGAGAGCAAACGCAAAGTTCACTCCCAGCTGGCGGGAGCTATAAAAATGCTCCGGCAAGCTGGTGAGCAGACTTCAGATCTGTTTCCCTGCCCGCAGTGATGCTGGCAGGGAACCAAATCTGAATATTGTTCCTGCCCGCAGGGAGCAGAATTTTTAGCTGCTCTCCACTGGCGGGAGCAATGCCGGCTCCCACTGGATGCAGGGAGCTGGCTACATCCACGGAGGCCTTGGGGCTTCCCCTGCGGCCCCCAACAAGGATATGGTGGGTGCTCTGGGCACCCAACTTTTGTTGGCTGTGGCCAGGTGGATAGGGTCCCCAGGGCCGATATCGGCCCCCCTCCCTTTAGTAATTGGCCAGGCCTGGCCAAATGGGGTCCCCAGGGCTGAAATTGGCCCAGTGAGGGGGGCTGCGTTCCCCCCTCCACATATTAACTTTGGCCGGGTCCCTGGAGATGGGGTCCACGAGGCTGAAACTGGGACTGGGGCTGCATGTCCCCCACCCCCATAAATATTAATTTTTGAACCAAGGGGATAGGGTCCCAGAGGCCAAAAACATGCCGGGGAGGGGGGCCAAGTACCCCCTCCCCTAAATAAATTCACTGTGCCTGGGGGGATGGGGTCCCCAGTGCCGAAATAGGCCAAGGGAGGGGACACATGCCCCCTCTCCTACAAAATGTGCCAGGCCCTGGGGAATGGGGTCCCCGGGATGAAATCATCCCAGGGAGGGGGGCTGCGCCCTCCTCCCCTTTTAGAATATGGCTGAGGTCCAGGAGATGGGGCCCATGGGGCCAAAAGTGGACCAGGGAGGGGATCTGCGTGCCCCCCTCTTCCATTAGTATAATTGTGGGCCAGGGGATGGGGCCCTGCGGCAAAAAGTGGCCTGGGTATGAGGCCCACAGGTTGGCTGCCTTTGGGGAGGTTGGCCACATGGCTTGGCTGCAGGCCAGCCTTGTGGCACAACCCCCACTGCACATGGCTGAAGCTTGTGCACGGCGTGGGGTTGGCTGCGTGCCGGGGGATGGCTGCAGGGGGAGCTGCGGCCAACCCCTCACCTGCGTGGCGGCAGTTGGATTAACCTATGGTAATTAAATATTATTTTACGTTAAAAAAAACCCTAGGAATTCACAGAAAAAAACAAAGGTTACAGGGACGTTGTACTTAGGTTCAGATTTTACACACACAAAACCAGTGAAATTCAGCAGTTATAGTTACCTCAGCTAACTATAACCTACGTCCCCGCAATGCACTGCTTATGACCTCACATATTACATCACTCATGACATGGTCAGTGACATCACTGATGACATCTCAAATGACATTACTGATGACATCATCCAGTGATTGTGAGTGTTTTCTAAACGTTTCTGAGTGTTAAAGGTATATAGTAAGATACTACAAATGTTAAATTAGTAAACTTTGTGTCCTAGTAATGAGTAATGAGTGTCTGTGTGACTGTGTGTATCTATGTGTGAGTAGGTGTCTGAGTGGCTCTATAGGTGTGTGAGTTGTTGTATGGGTGAATGAGTTATGTTATTACATTTTATACAGTGCATGATTACCCTAAGGCATCTTGGTGCTAGTGTCATTGTACCCTTCTGATAAAGATGGCAGAGGGAGGACAGCTAATAGGTCAAGTAAGCAGATATCTGGTAAAACGGATCCATGTTGATGAAGGGAGGACACTAATAAGTCAAGGAGTGGATTCCTGAACATATAGGTTTTTAATTCTTTCCTGAATATTAGAAGATTAGATTGTTCTCTCAAATAAGACGGGAGGGAATTACACCATTTAGAGGCAGAAAAAAGAAAGCTTCTTTGTCCCCATTGAGAGCTTTTTACTCTTGGGACACAGGTCAGCATGGCAGAACTTGACTGGAGGGTACGGGAAGGAGTGTACCATTTGAAACTAGCTTGTGGGAAATGAGGGCCGGCTTGATGGAGGGACTTGTGGGCACAAAAAAGTTCCTTAAATCTGATTCTTGCCCTAACATGCAGCCAGTGAAGGTCTTTGATGGCTTTTGATGCTGAACAGAATTTAGGTAGATTGTTAAGAACTCTGGCTGCTGCGTTTTGGATCGCTTGTAGTTTGTTTAACAGGTGGGTCTGGGTGCCCACAAAGAGGGCATTACAATAGTCAATCTTAGACCTCACAAGAGCTAGAATCACAGTTTTTCTGAATTCTAACAGGAGGAAAGGTAGAGTTTTCTTAAGAATCCTTAACATAAGAAAGCATGATGACGTTAGTTGCTTGGAATGATCCAGGAAGTTGAGCTTTGAATCAAAGAGGACCCCCAAAGTTTTTGCCTTATGAACAGGGCACGGAAGTGCCCAAGACTGGGTGGCCACCAGGATGCATTCCAGAATAGGTGGTCTCTGCCAAACAGTATTACTTCTGTTTTATCAGAATGATCAGGAAAAAATTTGCATCCAGGTAAGGATCATCAGCATACAAGATCTAAAATCCCCAGCCACTTTGTTGGGATCGGTGGACACAGACACCACTATTTGGGTGTTGTCGGCGTACGATATCACTGAGAACCCGAAGGAATGCACCAGTGAAATTAGAGGAGAGATATAAGCATTAAATAGCTTCTGACTTAGTGAGGACCCCTGAGGGACCCCACATAGAAGCGAAAAAGGGTCAGAGGTGAAAACTCCCAGCAATACTGATTGCTTTCAATCAAACAGAAAAGATTTAATCAGCCTGAGGGCGGGACCTCCAATGCCCAAATCTTCTAGATGATTTACCAAAGAGGAGTGGTCCACCGTGTCGAACGCAGGCGAAAGATCCAAAAGAATCAAGGCCACATTGTAGCCTCTATCCAGTATCGTTTTTATAGCCTCTGATGCCGCCAATAGGGCAGATTCTGTGGATTGGTATGGCCTAAACCCATGTTGGGAAGGGTCAAGAGTGTTGGATTCATCAAGAAAGAGGTAGATTTCTTGATTCATAGTCTTTTCCAATATTTTGGCTGGTAGTGGGAGCCTATAGTTTTTTATATTGATGGGGTCAAGCGTGTTTTTAGGTCTCGCCTATGCAGCGCGCATGCGCTGCATAGGAAAAGACCTTTAGAAATCGATTTCGTTTTGCTGCCAAAAACGTGCACGAATTCCATTGCTTTGAATGGCAACGCGTGCACGTTTGGTGATTCCCTTGCGGGAGCGAGCTTTGAAACCATCTGTTTGTAATTAACAGATGGTTTCAAAGCTTGCTCCCACAAGGCAAACAGGCGCAGGCCCCCTCCTCTCTCCCCTCCCCCTGCTGCCTCCTCCTCTCCTCGTCAGCACGAGGCGCGCACGCTAGTTTTTTTACTTTACACACTCTACTTCACACTATGAACGTACCAGCCACATGCACGATCCACAGCAAGATAAGAGAAAATGAAGATTTGGCAGTCAGCGCCATGAAGCGGCCGTGAGGAGCTATAAAACCAGCCCCATAAATGAGCAAGACGCTTTACGCACGGGTGGAAGCAGAGAAGCTCCCATCCGTCGCTGTGGTGTGGGGCAGATTGTTTGTTCGCTTTCCCCCCACCCCCGACACACCTTTGCGGGGAGCGCGATGGCCCCGCTCAGCTGGAACCCGCTGATGCACAGTGTCACCCTCGCACCATTTGTCAACTATTGAGAGGGAGGGGGGCTGGGACTAGGGACCACCGGCCCAGCGCATCATCAGCCAGCAGCAACCAGGGCGAATTACCAAAGCCCCCACGGGAGCTGCGGCCGACCCCAGACTCCATTCACACCCTGTAAATGGGACAACATGCCAGACCTGCCCCCCAACCCCCCAGAGTGTTGGTGTATTGTGCACAGCTTCACCAGTGCAAGAGCACACACTGTCACTGTACTAGGAGACCACCAGGGAAGGAGGCCAGACACGCAGACCAGCAAACACTGCCACAACCAACAGCAGAGCAAGCATTTAATCCACCTGAAGCATGTACACGCTGATTAATGATTTATCCGCTTCAGTTTATCATGACTTGTGCCAAAACACTGCCACGCAGAGACAAGAAGCGCTACGCGCCAGTAAAGAAACATTAAATAAATGAAACAGCGCGATCCATTTCCAAGTGGTTTAATTTTGAGAATATGACCGATGTCAAAGTAACATGGAATGTCTGTAGCATTCACTTTTACAACTGTGTGCGCAATAAACTGCAGGGCTCTCGGCGTGACGTGTCTACGTCCACTTCATTACTGGAAAAAACTGGGGTTCTTATGCATTTTATAATTTCGCAATAAGGGGTGGTCTGTTCTTATATACGTCCATTGCCTCTTAAATGCGGTTAAACATGTTTAATATCAAGGGTGGGGGCACACGCATCCATTCTTCCCCTTCATGCACTTGTGTGTGTTGAATTCTTGAACTCTCAAGGAGGCAGCTCTCAGGCCCTCACAGCTCGCGCAGACTTATTGACACTCCACGTGCAGCCATGCGCCCACCGTGCCCTGGCACATGCTGGCGCGCGCTGCTCTGCCTCTTTTTACAGGTGCGTGCCCACGACTGTTGATTACAATGGGACTGGGAATGACCCTTTTCAGAAGCCCCACACGATATACGTAAGATATCAGCACTCGGTCCTTACATAAAGTCCATTATTAACGGACGTTGCAGTGTTTGCTTTAGAATGAATGACACGACGACAGCAGCATTGCAATATTGCATTAAAACCCCCAGGACACTTAGAACGTATAGATTGCTCTGAACAGTCCGTCCACTATTGCATCGGTCCACCCATCCACACACCCATTCATCTGTCCATGTCATCCATCCTCCATCCAATCCATCTACCGACCCATCATACCAACCCACTCAAATGCATCCACTACCCGCCACCCATCCATTCATCACCAGCCACCCTCCACATGCATGGATGTACCCGGACCCAATCCACTCATCTATCCACCTCACTTAGTTCCATCCATCAATCCATTCATTCACCCATCCACACACCCAATCATTCATCCCTCAATCCAATCAATACATCAATCATCTGAAAACCCACCCTAATCCAACCGCTAACCATCACCCATCCAGTAATTCATCATCCATTCACCATCCTAAACCAATAAATCAATACATCCATGCATCCATCTAGCCAAACCTATCCAGAGAAACTCACCTAAGTCACCACACTTAGTCTGTCCGTCTGTCTCTCCCCAGACACCTACCCACCCCTCAATGAATCCATTTATACAGTCATCCATCGACTCACCATCCACCCACCCACCCGCCCGCCCTACCTCAGGTCTGTCCCCTCCAGCAGGCTCCCTGGCTCCAGGCTGTTCATCCCAGGGCCCTCCGTGCCCCTCTCACACACGCGCACCCTTTTCTGCATCTGAAGCCCCGGAGAGTGCTCCCAGGATTTTAAAGTTTGCTCTAAAAGGGAGCTTTCCCCTCCCTCCACCCCAGCCCCACCCTGCTCAGTAATTAGGCTTAACAGGCGCAATTAACAAAACAAACTGCTCTGAGCCCGACGGCCTCATAATTTCGGATTGTTCGATTGTTTGAACAGGAGAGAGACAGCCCCCTCAAAACCAGCTCAATGCAATTTGTCTAAAAAAAAAAAAAAAAAGGAAAAAAATGGAGAAGAACCATACCCAGCTCGCGCTCACTGGCTTCTTGTCTTCATAAACAGACAGGCTCATAAAGAGAACCATTAAAGGTACTGACCTGTCCAGTGGGGGTGTAAAATGGAAGATAGTGCAGGGGCAAGGGGCATGATCATGGCCAATTTAGAAATGTACGATTTGACGAGGTGGGCAGTCTTCACACAGAGGGTACCTACCCTGCCATTAAATATACTATAAGAGTGCACTTGATGAACACAGTGGGCCTTTCTCTAACTGCGGCTCTGGTAAGGGGTGCAGAGGGATAACCTTAATTAATGTCCGAGTTATTCATTTACAACAAGGCAAAGCCTGCTGTGTTGGCTTCGCGCAGCTTTAGGCCAGTTCACGGTATATCAAGGCCCCGTTGTGTGCCTGGTGGTGCCCCCTGACTGCATAAGCCAGGCGATGCTACTGCACACTTCCCTCTGCTTCCATTTGTTTTTGAAGAGAGGCTGCAGGCCTAGCTGACCCAGGGACCCTGGGTCACTGGTGGACTGCTGACCACTAACAGAACTCTTGGCTACCCTGCGGCACAGGTGGTGCTATTCTCTTTGCCACCTCAGGCCACGCCACATGTTAAACCTGGTACCAAGCATGACAAACTGACATTATGAATGATCTAATCACTAACACGTCGTACATGCAGGAGGTGTGCTACCAGTCCATACTGCTTCAGCGCCTCGCTAGAGGTGGTAAGCTCTATATAACCGTACTATACAATAGGGGGCAACATTTGCACTGTATAGTACATTTTCTTTATCACTTCATATCCAAGACGTGGTCAGGCATGAGGCTACTTCGTTTGTTGCAAAGGGTAAGTAGAGTGTGGGTTTATAAGGAGGTTTATGTGGAAAGTGTGTCCGAGTTGTGCGAGAAGTCTAAAGGGTGCTCCAATCACATCATGGTGAACTTATTTGCGCATACTTACCTTCTTTAGGCATTTGGCTAGGAGCAGGTCCACTGAAATTATGCGAGTCTGCAGCCCTGACGTTTTCCGGATAGTTATGGACTCGCTTCATTTGCCACATAATCCAACATCTAATGCAAAACCTGCACATTTTAACAAAAAAAGTTTCTAGTTTAAACTGACCAAAGTTACTAAAAACCCAGCGACGTGCTGCCGCGCAGTGGAAGGTCATTCGCTGAGGTTGACTGACCTTCTTTCAGTTCCACATTTCTGTCAGGTAATCACAATAGAAAAAAAAAGTCCTGACAAAAAATATTAAAAAGCCCACTGCAGTAAAAAAACAAAAAAACATTGGCATGGCAATTCGGTCTAGACTTGGCTATTGTGAAATGGCATTGTTGGGGGATCTGGGCGACCCTCAACAATATAAAAAAAAAAACATTAGTTGAAGGCAACAGTATCTTTTGGTCTCAAAAAGCATACATTGACAAAGTATTCCCTAGAACTGAAGGGAACTATATATAACCCTAGACCTAAAAAATGCAATTCACATAGTAGATAAACGAGCATTGGCATATCAAATAGGTCTCGCCTTTGGGACCTTATAAGTGTTTAACTATGCAACAGTTAATGTTGTTGCACCAAGGATATTGTGCTGCATAACTAAATACTTATAAGGTCCCAAAAGCGAGACCTATTGGCTATGCCAATGCTTGTTTTTTTTTTAGCAGAGGCAAGATGTAAACTTTCTTCCATGTTTCTAGAAAAGTGCCTGACTCAAGTGTCATATGAAGTAACGGGATAAAGTGAGTGGCAATGGCTGTTGCAACTGGGTGTAAGACCTGAGGGAGGCAAGGGTCTCCCGGGGCTACCGATTTAGTAGAGGTGATCAAGTTGGAGACTTTCTCCTCTATAAGAGGGGAAAAAGATAGAAATACCATTGGGAGAGGATTGTTGGCCAGTGCTACAGAATCCTCAATCTGAGCAGATCCTATTTTTTTTTTTAACAGTTCTTTTTATTGAAAATAAAGCAGCACCAGTCACAAATACAGCAATGATCAAGACATCGACAAGTACATGTTGTCTACAAACGTTATCATTCAAAATATCGGCGTCACTCAGCCGTCAGTACCCAGTCTGTCCCATCGGCGTCTGACATTTCCATTTCCGTGGTCGGCGAGACACACAGGTCCCCCCTATAAACATTCCATTTCCCCCATTTCTTATCCCACTTCCGGGGGCAGCCTCTAGACTGGAAAACCTCTTTTTCTGCAATCATGCATTTATCTCGGTCTTTTTCCCAAGTTCCGGAGGTTGGAGTGTCCGCTGCCCCCCATTTGGTAGCTATGTTCCGTTTTACCAATGTGTATCCCAGGGCGACCCACTGCTGCTCAACCTCAGTAAGATCAGTCGCCTCCCAAATGTTGAGGAGCCCCAACTGTGGTGTCAGAGTGAAGTCCTTTTGCAGTGCTCGTTGCATGAGCTGTGTGGCCCTGTCCCATTGGGCCTGTATAGGTGAGCAGTCCCATATGATGTGATAGAAGGTTGCCTCCCTATTGCAGCGATGGAGACACAAGGAGTCCTGTCATCTCCCGATCTTTGCAAGGGTGATACCTGTAATGTATGCTCTATGTAGGACCTTTAATTGGACAAGGCGGAGCCTGAGAGGGATAGCCGCTTCCCTGGGGGACATCAGCGCTGTTTGCCAGTCGTCATCCTCGAGCTGCCCCAGATCCTTTTGCCATTTATCTCTGGGGGATTGAAACGTGTCTGGTAAATTATTACAGAGCTTCCGGTATGTAAGCGACACTGCTTTTTTAGCAGTGGTTCAGAGAGGAGACGATCCTCGAGGGGAGACGATTCCGGTAGTTCCTCGGCCCCTTGGAGAGCTGTTGTAAGAGCATGATGGATCTGGAGATAGCGAAAGACCTCTCCCTGTGCGAGCTGATTTTCCTTTTCTAGTTCTTTGAATTGCAGTACTTTACCATTTTTCCATAGGTGACCTATCGTCGAGATGCCGATAGTATCCCATCTGTCAAAGCCGGGTTGGTTGCAGAGAGTACCCAGCTTTTGGGCTGACCACAGTGGGGTATCCCTAGTCAACACATCAAGCCAGCCAAGTCTCCAATTTGCCCGATGCCAGACATCCACCGTGAGGGCCGTAGGGCCCAGATAGCGGCCCCTCCCAGCCTTCGAGTAGTGGGCCCCCAGATAGCCCGCACGACCCATTTGATAACTGTCTAGAAGAAAGGCGGGGTCCGTCGGGGGGCAGTACATCCAGTGGTTCACCACCACCAGCTGCGAAGCCCAATAGTCAGACGCATATCTGGGAGCACTATACCTCCGTCATACTAACCCTTGGTCAGTTTAGTCAGGGCAATACGGGGCGCCCTCCCATCCCACAGCAGAGTCCGGACCTCACTCTCGATACTGGTAAAATATGAGTCGGGAATCTTGTATGGGCAGTTCTGGAGTATATATAGGAAACGGGGAAGAGCTAACATCTTGTAAAGCGCGACACGGCCCAACAGGGAAAGGGGTAGCGTTCGCCAGTGTTTGACATCGCCACGCAGCCTGTCCAGAGGCGCAGCTAGGTTTTTAGCGTGGAACAATACAGGATCAGGGGTGACATAGATCACTAAGTACCGAAAACCGTCAGCGGCTTTTTCAATGTGACAGTCAGGTGGGAGTGCAGGGAGCAAGCCGTGGATGGCAAAAATCACGGATTTGAACCAGTTAATGGAGTAACCTGAGTATTTGCCAAAGTTAGTGAAGATATTTAAAAGTCTATGCACTGATCTTTTTGGAGATGCCAGATACAGGAGAATATCATCGGCGTAGAGGGATATTCTGTCTTCTGTCCCTTCCGCCCATTTCAACCCTCTTAACACTGAATCGCCCTGGACCCACGATGCCAGTGGCTCCAAGATCAGAGAGAAAATCAATGGGGACAGGGGGCACCCCCGTCTCGTGCCCCTTCTCAGTGAGAACGTTCGTGAGAGGCGGTTATTGACCCTCACCTGACCCTTAAGGTCTGTATAGAGCAGCTTAACCCATCCCAGGAATTTTGGGCCAAACCCGAAGCGTCGCAGCACCTCGAAGAGGTATGGCCACTCGATGGAGTCAAACGCCATCTTGGCGTCCAAAGACAACACCACCGCGTCTTCTGCTATGACGTGTTTACGGCCCAAGACATTGTGGAGGCGACGGATATTTAGTGCGGTGTTATGGTTAAGCATGGTCAGCATGGACCAGTGACGGGAGGACTGGAGTAAGGCGGGCCGCCAGGAGTTTGGCAAGAATTTTGGCCTCAGCGTTAATCAGGGAAATCGGTCTACAGGAATAGCAACTGTCTGCGGGTTTACCCGGCTTACGGATAACCACGATAGATGCCAGTCGTTGATCCACCTGCAAAATCCCTTTTTTGTAGCTCTCATTGTATATGCCCCTCAGGTGGGGCACGACAAGCGAGGCGGTAGACTTAAGAAATTCAATTGGGACCCCATTGGGCCCCATGGCCTTCCCCGATTGTATACTGTTAATTGCGGAGCCTATCTCCTCGTCAGAGAGATCGGCCTCCAACCCGTCTCTTTCCTCCGCAGACAGAACAGGCAGACGCATGTCCGCCAGTAGGTGGCTAGAGTCATCTGCCGTGGCTCTGGCCGACGGTGTGTATATCCGCTCCAGGTGATCCGCAAAGGCATCAGCAATTGCCTGGGGGTCCGATAACGTCTGTGCTTTATCATTGGTAAGACGAGGGACCCACCGCTCCGATTGCTCCCTTTTTTCCAACCATGCGAGCAGCCTGCCCGCTCTATCTCCAAGTTCGTAAAGCTTGTGGCGTGTGGCCAGAAGGCGTGCACCTGCCCGTTCCCTGGCTAGGGTTTTATATTCAAGTTGCTTCGTGGTTAAACTATATTCTGTACGTTCACTAGGGGAGCGTGAATGTGCCATTTCAAGTTGCAACAGTTCTCTCTCAAGCTGTTCTAGTTGTAGATTTTGTTTCCTATTATATCCCACCTTGAGAGCCAGCGCTTGACCCTTCACCACCGTTTTAAAGGCCTCCCATATCGTCTGCGCCGAGTCCACCGACCCGACATTTTCCTTGAAGTAATTCTCGGTCTGTGATATCAGGCTCTCTTTTATATCTGGGATTCGGAGCAGCCAGGGATTGATAACTATGGTGTTGCGCCGTCGCCGATTGTAATGTGTGAGCTCTACCCACACCGGGGAGTGATCTGAGATACCTCGGGGCAGATAGCGCGGCTTCCGAAAGTTATCGATATGGACCGATTGGGTCAGGAAAAAGTCAATCCGGGAGAGACTGCCATGAGCACCTGAATGGAAGGTGTTTTGTGTCAGGTCCAGATGGAAATAGCGCCATATATCAATGACACCCATGGCTGCGAAAAAGTCCGACATGTGTGTACTAGAGCGGTGTTGGGGGCGTGTCGGGTATCTATCCACTAGGTCATTGGGAGTCATATTAAAATCCCCCCCCAGAATCAATGGACCCTCCTGGAGGTCCAACAAGAGTCTCCCCAGGTCGGCCAACGCCTCCCTGCCCAGAGCTGGCGGAACGTAGGCTGAAACAACATTGAGGGGTTTCAATTCCCAGCTAGCCTCCAAGACGGCAAATCTACCTTGGGGATTCGCCCATGTACGAGTCGGCATAAGTGCAAGACTTCTTTTCACCAGTATACCTGTACCCCTGGAACCGGAGGTGTACCCTGCATGGACAAGGAGTTTGTAACCCCAGCGGTACAGAGCTTTACAATTATTACCCACCAAGTGAGTTTCCTGTACCAGGACTAGATCAGGGGCATGTCGTCTAAGATATTGCGGTTTTTGGGAGACAAGGGTACCCCGATATGTGAACCTGGGGTGATAATGGATATTTTAAGAACAATGGTTCAGGTGTGGCCTAAAAAGGTCCAAAAGCAAGAGGGTGACCCAGAGAGGGCACTGTTTTTCAAAAATGAAATTAATTCAATAGGGAGCGAGAAAGAGTCTGTAAAGGGTCATGTAGGTCACAGGATGACAGGTATTTATTCGCAAAAAAATTTAGTTTTAGGGTGCTCACACAATAAGTAAAGAAAGCGTGGTGTGAAATAGTGATAGTGAATTTTAAAAAGACATCGCATTGACAACAATATAGTTGAACTCCCTGATTGATTTATTCAAGTTACGAGGAGTTCATGTTGCAGAATGGTCGACGACGTTCGAACCCATTATTGGGGTTCATCTTCAGGACAATGGTGAGCTAGTTGGATATCGTGGGCACTGGCGGTGAGTCAGAATCAAGGGAAGGAATGAACCTTGGTCCGAAGCAGTTTGAGTTTAAGGAAAACAACCCATGATTAGCTGGGTAGTTCGTGTTGGATTACTGTCCCCTGGAACTACCCAGCTAATCATGGGTTGTTTTCCTTAAACTCAAACTGCTTCGGACCAAGGTTCATTCCTTCCCTTGATTGTGACTCCACCGCCAGTGCCCACGATATCCAACTAGCTCACCATTGTCCTGAAGATGAACCCCAATAATTGGGTTTGAAACGCCGTCGACCATTCTACAACATGAACTCCTCGTAACTTGTATAAATCAATCAGGGAGTTCAACTATATTGTTGTCAATGCGATGTCTTTTTTAAAATTCACTATCACTATTTCACACCACGCTTTCTTTTACTTATTGTGTGAGCAACCTAAAACTAAAATTTTTGCGAATAAATATCGGTCATCCTGTGACCTACATGACCCTTTACAGACTCTTTTTCTCGCTCCCTATTGAATTAATTTCATTTTTGAAAAAAACAGTGCCCCTCTCTGGGTCACCCCTCTTGCTTTTGGACCTTTTTAGGCCACACCTGAACCATTGTTCTTAAAATGTCTAAGATATTGCAGCACCAGGCCCCTTTTCAGCTTGTCCCTTAACCCATTGACGTTCCACGTCAGCGCCGACAATGATGTCTCAACAGAGTTATTAGCCATAGCTTAAGTGAGAGTGTGGATATGTGAGCCCCGGCCTGGATAGGTGCCCGCCTCCCCTCCAGTTGTCAGAGACGGGACTGTATATGGGTGAACAGAGGCTAGAGAGCGGCTGGAAGCCATAGTAAGCGTGAGTGACGATAATGTCGGTGACTGGGTGCATCGCTGCTGACAACGAACTTTGAATACAAAAAGGAAAAACATAACATCCCCCCCACCCCAACCTCCTCCCCCCTCCCTGCCCCCCTGCCAGTGGATCTAAAACTACCCACTCCCCAACAAGGCAGAGTGCCTGTCGCCCCCCCACAATAACAGAGGTGCCTGGTGGGCAGCCACCCCGCCCAAATCTGAACGTTATTCAGTAAGCAAGCTGCACTAGAAGCTCAGACCCCCTCCCAGAGTAGGCCACATGGTGAGCACTAATAGAAAAAGTAACACCTCCCCCCTTCCCAGAGAGTTAGTAGGTAAACGTACTGTGTCCAACTTCACGGTTCAGCATTGTCTCAACAAACCCCCCAACCAAGGACCCCAAACATTCACTCATGGATACAACACAGGCGTAGCCCGAGTCACTTAGCTGTGGCACTCGACACATAGGAGAGTCAGGGCCCAATTGTTCCTCAGCTCCCAGAGGGCGGCTCATTGTCTGTATCGGTGGACTCGGTCCGGGACCCAGTGGTGGGCTTCATTCTGTTGTGTCGCAGACCAGTTGGTTTCTCGGTGGCGGGCCTACCCACTCAGTGCCACCCCTCAAGCCATTCCCAAGTGTCCTCGGGGTGGAGAAGAACCAAGTCTTTCCCTCTGCGACCACACGTAGCTTCGCTGGGAAGAGCATTGCGTACTTAATGTCTAGTTCTCTCGGCGCCTTTTTAACCGTTAAAAAACTGTGCCTTTTGTTTTGAACTTTCGTGGTGAAATCTGGAAAAATGGTGACGGCGCTGTTCTCTATAGTAAGTGGCGGGCAAGAGCGTGCGGCCTGAAGAATAGCATCACGATCTCGGAAGTTAAAGACTCTAGCTATGATTGGCCGAGGTGGAGCTCCAGGCTTAGGTCGCCCCCCCCCCCGGGATTCGATGAGCCCGTTCAATAGAGAAGTAGTTGGACAGCCCCTTTGGTTTTAGGTGATTGGAGATCAGGTCTTCGACAAAGAGATCGGTTGCCGAGCCCTCTGCCCGTTCCGGGACCCCCATGATGCGCACGTTGTTTCGCCGCGCCCGCCCTTCATAGTCGTCCAGTTGCATCTCCATTTTGGCCTGGGTGTCTCGCAGTTGCTTTACTTCTCGTTTGAGCTGGGAGGTCTCCTTTGTGAGTTCGGTTGTGACCTCTTCAACCTCTTTGACTCTATCGTCCATCTTCCGGAGGTCCGCTCTTATGAGTGAGACCTCGACATTCACTACGTCAATTCGGGTCTCCAGCGAGGTACGCACTCCATTAATTGCGGTCATGATATCTTGAAGCATTAGGTCTTTTGGGGCGGCTGCGGGTCCCGCTTCGTTGCGGACCTTTGACCGGGGGACCCCCTGATCTTCTCCGGCTTTTGACCAGGCGAACTTATCGAGTTTGGTCTGCATCGAAGGTTTCGTGCCTGTCCCACCTGCCATGGTCCCTTTGTGTGTGGCTGGCTATGGGAGGCGAAATTGGGGCCGAGACCGGTATTCGCAGTCGCCAGCCCGGGGCGCACGTGCCTCCAGCGGCCTGTCAGGTTTCCCGGTCCGGGCACTCGCAGGTGGTGCAAAACAATGATCGATGGTTCCCCTTCTCTCAATGCACTGACTGTCGTGGCAGGAGAAATACCCAGACCCTGGGAAGCGCGGTGTGCCGAGGGGTCCTCTTCATGCAATCTCCAGGGAGGTGCCAACTTCTGCAGACATGCACATTACTGCATCGTGTTCCCCCACTGGTTTCCCATGGCGGGGGGCCACCATGCAGGTCGCGGGGGTGCAGCTGAGGGACCCCCTAAAATGTCAGGCCAACGTAGTGCCCCATACAGCCACCGATCCCCGAACCGGCACAGGCATCCTCACCTCATCCTCCGCAAACCAGGTCAATGCTGTGGCCGCAGTCCCCACCTCGCTGACTGACTCGTTCATCAGCCGGTCGCGGCCCCCGCTAATCACTGGCCTTTCGCGGGTGTCACTGCGGGTGTCTGCTGACGTTGTCCCTGGCAGTCTCACTGCCGCGCCGTACCTCAGGAGCGATGGAGGCTCTCCCCGCCCGCACAGGCACAGATCGGGTCATCGCCGAGCGCCGCCTCAATTCCTGGTCAGCTTCCGACCGCAGGGCCCCGGGAAAGCTGCACTTCCGCGCTGCCCTCTCCTGGGCCGGCGTGCTACCGTCCCCCGCCGGCGGAGAGCAAGCCCCGCCGCTCCGCTGCATCACCGCTGGGGAAGGAAGTCCTCTCGGAGGCTGCCCTGCTCTCTTCCATGCTCACAAGCACTGCGGCAGGGCGCTAGTGCGGACACAGGCTCCGCCGGCTATGGGTGCCGATAGCTGATTATAGCGGTCATCGTGCCGCCATTTTGTGGCATCTCCACTCCGGCAGACTCGCCACCTTCCTTTCAATTTTCCCGCACCGTCAGGCACCAAGGCTGTGATCAGCCTGCACTGGCCACATCTGGGGTATGAGGTCTGCCTGCCTCGGCGTTCAGAATCGATTTCTTGCTCAGGATTATTGCAGGATGACGGGCGAGGGCTGCGGAGCCTCGCTAGCGTGCGGCCATTACCGTTGGCTGCTGGCCATGCCCCCAGATCCTATATTTAAGTCAGGGATGTTCAACTGTGTTTTAAAGTCCTCCTAGATGTCATTTTCCTTGGAAAAGAAGAATTCTGCCATTTTGTTACAGAACTTTTGACGGGGGGCTATCACCTTCATGTTGCCCCAAGTGGAGATGGTTTTATCTCTTTTAAAGAGTTCCTTAGATGAATTTCTAGCTGCTCTGATTTTATCTGTAAGATAATTAGTTTTCGTTATCAGAATCAGACATTTATAGTTTTTTAACATGGCTTTATATTTTGTTTTTTCTTCCAAGCTATACGATTTTCTTCAGATCTGTTCTTGATTCCTGCATTTCTTTTTTGATTCCCTAAGTTCCTGTGAGTTCCTGTGAATAGCAGGGAGCAGAAGGAGCATTTCAATGGTTAATTTTGGACTTAAGAGGTGCTACTTGTGTGATCGCAGCCCCTAACCAGGCTTCATAATCATTAGCCAAGGGCGTGAGTGGGTGTGTGAGTGGCTGTATGGGTGAGTGAGTGGATATGTGAGAGGCTGTATAGGTGAGTGATGGGATGTGTGAGTGGTTGTATGGGTGAGTGAGCTTGTTAGAAATGGGGGTCTCTAGTTGGCAGTGGTTTGCACCCTGTCCAAGTGAGGACCCTTATTCTAGTCAGGTTAAGGGAGTTACACACCCAAGAATACCCCTGCTCACCCCCTTGGTAGCTTGGCACTAGCAGTCAGGCTTATCTCAGAGGCAATGTGCAAAGTATTTGTACAGAAAACACACAGTAACACAGTGAAAACACTACAAATTAACACCACAACAGTTTAGAAAAATAACCAATCTTTATCTAAACCAAACAAGACCAAAACGACAAAAATCCAACATACAGAAGCAGACATATCCTTTTTAAAGGTTTAAGCAAGTTTAGTCCATAGAACTCTATGGATGCGTTGATTTTAGCACAAGGTACCTTTAATGCGACATAATCCGAGATGAAAAACAGCCACTGAGGAGGGAAGCATCAGAAAACATAAGCGATGCGTTGATTCCTGAGCCCCAGGGAAATGGAGGTGTCAGTTCATGCGCACAGCAGGAGAAGTGTTGCGTCGATTCCTTACTGCGAGGGGAAGCGATGCGTCAAATTCTGGACACACAGCCTCAGTTCCTTACTGTGGGGCGACATTGCTGGAGACTTGGTGCACAAGTGCCATGCGTGGTAAATCCAGGTGCGCTGGGTTGATGTGGCAGCGACAAAACAGGCACTGTGTCGATTGTACAAATCCAAAGAGTACATGATAAACTGGTTACTAACATCTACCGTAAAGCCACAGACCGAAACAGCATCTTGCACTTCAACAGCTTTCACAGATCAAGTTTGAAAAACAATTTACCGTACTCACAGCTGTTGCGAGTCAAACGTATCGTATCGGATACTGATCAATGTCTGTTACAAACTGATGCCATGCTCACCAGGTTTAAAGCACGTGGGTACCCAACGGAAATCCTGGAACAAGCCAGATCAAGATGTGCTAACAGGGATAGAATGGACCTCCTGAAGGTCAAACACAAACGAGTTCAAAACCGAGTAGTTATGGTATCTAAATATTCTACAATGAGTCAACGATTCAGAAATATCATAATGAAACATTGGCCAATGTTAACTCTGGAACCAGACTTTAAGGGATTATTCATGGACAAACCCATCTTCGCCTACACAAGAGGACGCAATTTAAAGGAAGTGTTGACTAGACCGCCTGACAACACACCCGTGACCATGTACAAAGGTTCGCTACCTTGTCACAATTGCAGCAATTGTCACAATATGATACAGGGTTCTACCATAACCCATCCAATGAAAGGCACCAAAATTAAGTTAAAGGTCAATGCTACATGCAACACATCCAATGTTGTTTACTTGTTGAAATGCCCATGTGGCTTGGGTTATGTTGGTAAGACCGAGAGAAGAATCAGAATACGTATTCTTGAACATAAGAGCAACATACGTACAAAAAATTTGAAATCTGTAGTGGCTGCACATTACCTGCACAAACTTCACAACATTAGCCAATTAAAATTCTTGGTTCTAGAAGTGGTGGATAAAAAGAAGGCGTTGATAACAACAACAGATTATTGCAGAGAGAGAATCATTGGATCCGCTTTCTGAACACGATGCAACCGAATGGATTAAATGACCGGATGGAATTCCTGTGTTACTTATAAACTGTAGCTCACCATGCTATTCATTTCCGAATATTCTTGTGCCTCATGCTGTACATGTTTTTTACTATTTTATTTATATGGTTGTTCTTATCTTTCACGGACACTTTTCATTTTTATTCTCTGCATGTTTTTTATTGTCCTTTACACTGCCTTCACCCCGTTCACTCAACACACAGCAGTGCAGTATTTTATTATTTTGATTAGAATCCACTCCAAGATGGCACCTGTTTTAGTACGATCTTCAACCAATGCACACTACGCACGTTCGGGTCACATGACTTCCGTTCACGCTTATACGTTGTGCACTTGATTCACACACTGTTCGGCTCAGAGTACACGCTTTATACTCTCTTCGTAATGAGTTGTGATTAACCCGTGCTCCACTGTAAGTACTTGTTACGCTTGCTTCTAATGTGTGCTAAGCTTCGCCGCTAGTCACTTTTACCTACTTTCGTTCGTTGTCCATTTAGGGGGACAGCGAGAATTCACAAACCACTGGCTCGTAAGATTTTCGTACTTACTCCATTTTTAACTGTGCACGCCGGGATTCACTTGACTTTCTTGTCAATGCATGTTGTTACTTCTATGCGCTTTATTACTTAGCAGTGTGTTCTATGTTTTTCGTCGCTCTTGGGTTCTATAATTCGCTGATCACAACTTGTTGACATCCGCTTTAAGACGCGTCACAGTTTATTGTTATATCTTTTACTATATCACGAGGGTACCTCACCACTGCACGTCGTTTTCAATCATTATTGTCTCACCCTCTTGGTTGGTTACGCATGTGGGATACAACGTTTGTTTTGGCCAGGTACATGACAGTATTATTCATCCATCTCTGGTGATCTCTTCTTGTAAGCGCTGTTTTTTCTGTTCTTATTTTCAGATGTTTTCCCCTGACGAAGGGCACATTGTTGCCCGAAATGCATTGGGATAGATGTAACAATACGTATATGCTCTAATGGAATAGTTTATCAAATACAGACTTTTTGAAGATACATAACTTTATCGATAGATGTGAATAAAACATCAACTTTCAACCCATTTAACCGGAATAAGTACTTCTGTTTTAAACTTTCACCCACGTTGGGATCCGCAGCTGTGCACAGGGGGACATCTCCTAACTAGGAGATGCTACTTTGTTGTTTCATACATCACGCACTTTGAGGATTAGAGAGTGAATCCCCAGTAGCACGCTACATTGGTACAACCTTGGAACACCTAGGTAGTGCGTGTCTCATCCCTTTTGTCGTTTTTACTGTGTCGATTGTCCCAACTGTGGGCAGGTGATGCATCACTTCCTTCAGCCGCACAGCAGGGCCTGTGTCACAGTGGGGGTCTCGTACATCAGAGACATGGAGCTCAGGACTCAGGCTGCGGCCATCTCTCAGCCTCACGACAGGCGCTGCGTCGGTTTTTGGACCCCACTGAGGCGATGCATTAGTTTTTCAACCGCACAGCATTGCTGCTATGGGAAAAACAGGTGCTGAAGGGTGATGCTTGGACTTTCAGTACTTGAAGCAGCAAAACCTCCTCCAAGGGCCCAGAACTGGGATTGGCACCACTTGGCAGGTTAGAACTCTCAGCCTAGGAGTTCATGGGAGCTGCAGATTAAGTTTTTGATGGCCCTGAGACTTCCAACAGGAGTCAAGCACACACAAGCCCTTGGAGAACCTTGACAAGCAGGATAAGAAAGTAAAGTCCAGTCCTTCCACTGCCCAAGAGAGAAGCAGCAAGCAGCAAGCCACCATAACACAGCAACAAGCAGAATGGTAGTTCCCCTGCTACACTTCTCCAGCTTTTCTTCTTGGCAGAATCTCCTCTTGATCCAGAAGTGTTCTAAAAATGTGGGGTTGCAGGTCCAATACTTTCCACCTTTGAAGTGGGCATACTTCAAAGGATAGTCTTTGTAGTGCACAGATCCTGCCTTGCCCTGACCGTACTCCAGACACACTACAGGGAGGTGCAGACAGCTTTGTGTGAGGACAGGCACAGCCCTATTCAGATGTCAGTGACAACTCCTCCCACCACTCTAGCTCTGGAAGGCCCTTCAGCCTGGTGATGGGCAATCAGGATATGCAGGGCACACCTCAGCTCCCTTTGTGTGACTGTCTAGAGTGAATGCACAAACAGCCCAACTGTCAGCCTAAACCAGACGTGTATTCTACAGGCAGGCAGGCAGTCACAGGATTTTTTTTCCTCAGGATTACGGGAAAGAAAACGTCAATGTAAAAAATTAGAAAGGAAATGGCGACTTGATTATTCTCCTTCCAGTAAAACTGCTTATAGAGAAGCGATAAAGACCTACAAAAATGAAATTAAAACCGCACAATCGACCTTTTTTGAAGAAAAAATTAATGTAGCTGCTTCTAGGCCTAAAGAAATATATCGCATTGCAAGATCCCTCCTTAAGCTTCCAGAAAACCCCCCCAATTCCATCAATGCGCAAACTCGCTGCAATAACCTGGCAGAGTTCTTTCTCCAAAAAATACAAACCATTTACACCTCCTTTTCCTCCACTCAGACTGACCTTCCGCCCACCAAATCATTTGAATCAGGGACCGAGCCCCTGGTAACACTCGAATCTCTCCCCCCACTTAATCCCACCATGCTAGAATCCATTATGCATCAGGTGAAATCCGGCTCCCCCAATGACCCGGCACCACCGCGCACCCTGCTGTCAGCTACTGTCAACGTCCTTCCCACCATACTTGACTTGCTTAATGCCTCCCTGTCCGCAGGCACTGTCCCGCTTCCTTGGAAGCGGGCCATGGTTAAAGCCCTTCTTAAAAACCCAACCTAGACCAAGATAACCCTAGTAACTATCGACCGATCTCCCTGTTGCCCTGGTTGAGCAAGATTTTGGAGAAACATGCCAACATAGTGTTGGCGGAGTTCATCGAGATCAACCACCTGCTCGACCCCTCCCAGACGGGATTCCGTCCCATGCATGGGACCGAAACCGCTCTGGTTGCAGTGACGGAGGAGGCCAGGAAGATTTTGGATCAGGGAGGATCTGCAGCAATCATCCTCCTTGACTTAAGTGCCGCCTTCGACACTGTAAACCATAACATCTTATTACATCGACTCACTAGTCTAAGAGTCTCAGGAAAAGCAATAGCTTGGTTTGAATCCTTCCTTTCAGACCGCTCCTTCCAGGTTTTTGAGGGTGATATCACCTCCCCCAGTAAGCCTCTTGGCTGCGGTGTGCCACAGGGCTCTTCGTTGAGCCCTACGCTATTTAACATTTACATGAGCCCACTAGCTGAGATAGTTCGTCCGTTTGGGATAAAAATCATCACTTATGCCGACGACACCCAGCTAGTGGTGGCTCTCAATCAGCCACACGCCGCGCATAACAGCCTGAGGGACTGCCTAGAAGAAGTGACCAAATGGATGACATCGTCATGTCTCAAATTGAACGGAGACAAAACCGAGCTGATGCTCCTAGGCAATACCCCCACGCCTATGATCAACTCATTGTGGCCCACATGCCTTGGCCCTGCTCCTACGCCAAAGGACACAATCAAGAGCCTGGGCATCTGGTTGGATAAGTCCCTTAATTTCAATTGTCAAGCAGCCAAACTATCAGCCACTTGCTTTGGTCTACTTAGGCTTCTGCGGAAGATTCTCCCCTTATTGCCTTTCCAAGCAAGACAGATCATGGTCCAGGGTCTCATTCTGTCTCGTCTGGATTTTGGGAATGCTCTCTACTTAGGGGCCCCCCAAACCACCTTGCGCAAGCTCCAGATTATACAGAACTGCGCTGCCCGAACATTGCTTCAGATCCCTCGTCGACTTCCAGTCAAACCCGGACTAAAGAGCCTTCATTGGCTCCCAGTCAGGGAAAGAATTGAATTTAAGACCCTGTGCATTGCCCACCGAGCCTTCTGGAAAACAGGTGTTGTTATCAATCATTCACTGATCACCCCCTATCATCCGAACAGACAGCTCAGATCAGCATCCTCTTTCCTTACGACAGTACCCAGGATCAAGAGAGCCAGATGTGGGGGCCGGTCGTTCTCCTACAACTCAGCCAAACTTTGGAACTCCCTTCCCTTTCATCTACGTTCAGAGCCCAATTTACTATTGTTTCGTAAACACTTAAAAACCCTGCTTTTTAACAAATCTGAATAAATCTTCAATTGTTTCTTCTGTATGCATTGTCCGTAGCGCTAAGACGCCTGAGGGTAGCTATCACGCTCAATAAATGGTCATTTCATTTCATTTCATTTCAGGATGGTAAAGCAAGAAAATGCCTTCTAAAAGTGGCATTTTCAAACACACCATTTAAAAACCACCTTCACAGAAAAATGTGTTTTTAAATCCTGAGTTCAGGGAACCCAAACTCCAAATCTCTATCTCTTCCCAATTGAAAGTTACACTTGTAAGGTGTTACAACGCAGCTCCAATGATAACTTATGGGAGAGATAGTCCTTGAAGTGAAAAAAGAAATTAGCAGTATTTCACTATCAGGACATGTAAAACACACCAGTACATGTCCTACCTTTCCTTTACACTGCACCCTGCCCATGGGGCTACCTTGGCCTACCTTATGGGTGCCTTACATGTAATAAAAGGGAAGGTTTGGGCCTAGTAAGTGGGTGCATTTACCAGGTCGACATGACAGTTTAAAACTGTCCTCACAGACCCTGCAGTGGCAGGCCTGAGACAGGTTTGCAGGGCTATTCATGTGGGTGGCACAATCAGTGTTGCAGGCCCACTAGTAGCGTTTGAATTGCAGGCCCTGGGCACACATAGTGCACTTTACTAGGGTCTTACCTGTAAATTGAAAAATGCCAATCATGGATAACCAATCACAATCATCATTTACACACGGAGCACTAGCACTTTAGCACTGATCAGCAGTGATAAAGTGACAAGAGTTCAAAAACAAGCAAAAATGAAGTCCAGCGTACAGGCAAAAATAAAGGAGGCAGAAGCAAAAAGACAGGGGAATCTACACCAAGGATGCCAGGTCTAACAGAGTGGGTGCATAAGTGTTGTATGGGTGAGTGAGTGGGTGAGTGAGTGACTGCATGGTTGTGTGAGTAGCTGTATGGGTAACTGGCTCAGTGTGAGTGGATGTATGAGTGAGTGTGTGGGTGCATGAGTGGCTGTATGGGTGAGTTAGTGGTTGTGTGAGTGGCTATATCAGTGAGTGGATGCATGAGTGTCTATATGGATCAGTGAATGGGCGTGTGAGTACTTGTATGGGTCTATGAATGGGCATGTGAGTGGTTGTGTGGGAGTGGGTGTATGAGATGTTCTATGGGGGTGTGAGTGGGGTTGTGAGTGATTCTGTGGATGATGTCATTTGAGATGTCATCAGTGATGTAATATGTGAGGTCATAAGCAGTGCATTGCGGGCCGTAAGTTATAGTTAGCTCAGGTAATTATAACTGCTGATTTTCACTGGTTTTGTATGAGCGAAATCTGAGCTTAACTATAACGTCCCTGTAACCTTTGGTTTTTTCAGTGAATGTCTACGTTTAAAAAAAATTCTATTTCCTAACCATAACATCACTGTAACCTTTGATTTTTTTTCAGTGAATTTCTACAGTTTTTTAATTTAAAATTTTATTTCCTAACTGTAACCTGTAAACTTTGAGAGTGGGTATGTGAGTGGCTATATAGGTCAGTGAATGGGTGTATGAGTGGCTGTATGGGTCTGAAAGTGGGTGTGTGAATGCCTTTGTGGGTCTGTGACTGGGTCTGTGAGTGACACTATGGGTCTGTGAGTGGGTGTGTGAGTGGCTGTGTGGGTCTGTGAGTGGCTGTGTGTGGCTGTGTGGGTCTGTGTGTGGGTGTGTGAGTGGCTGTGTGGGTCTGTGAGTAGCTGTGTGAGTGCATGTGTGTGTTTGTGAGTATGTGTGTGAGTGGTGCTATGGGTCTGTGAGTAGGTGTGTGAGGGCCTGTGTTGGTCTGTGAGTGGGTGTATGAGTGCCTGTGTGGGTCTGTGTGTGTGAGTCACTGCTTGGGTCTGTGACTGGGTCTGTGAGTGGCACTATCGGTCTGTGAGTGGGTGTATGAGTACCTGTGAGCATCTGTGAGTGGGTGTGTGAGTGGTGCTATGATTCTGTTAGTTGGTGAGTGAGTGCCTGTGTCGGTCTGTGAGTGGGTGTGTGGGTCTGTGACTGGGTTTGTGAGTGGCACTATGGGTCTTTCAGAGGGTGTATGAATGCCTGTGTGGGTCTGTGAGTGGGTGTATGAGTGCCTGTGTGGGTCTATGACTGGTTCTCTGAGTGTTGCTATAGGTCTATGCGTGGGTGTGTGAGTGCCTGTGTGTGTCTGTGAGTGGATGTGTGAGAGGTGCTATGGGTCTGTTAGTGGGTGTTTGGGTGCCTGGGTGAGTCTGTGAGTGAGTATGTGAGTGCCTGTGTGGGCCCGTGACTGGGTTTGTGAGTGGCACTATGGGTCTGTGAGTGGGTGTCTGAGTAGCTGCATGTGTATATGAGTGGGTGTGTTGTGTCTGTGTGTGGGTATGTGAGTGGTGCTATGGATTTTGGGCATTTGCATACTCAGGGTATTTAAAAGGGAGAACCAAGGACTCTGCTTTCACTAGGAAATGACAAGAAAGAAACCACTCGCCACAGTCAGTACAGTTCAGATTGCGCTCCATTAGATCAATGATGCATTCACCTCCATTAAGGATTTAAGATTGTTTTCCAACGTGGAATGTGAGAGGAAACACATTTGATTTGCCTTCGCCAAGCCCAATAAGTTATGAACGTTTGTTCTTTACTGAAGTGGAGCTTCAACTGGTGCACCTGCTGTGTTTATATTTGTAAGTAATTCCTGTTGAGGTTTAATTTCTGTGAAATGCGCACCAGGGCCAGACTGGAACCTCATTTTTTCCCAGGAGAGTCCCCAGTTTTGCCGAAAACATCTACAGAACTGGAATACTTTCATCTGGTTAAAAAGTAAGTGCTACCTTATTGGGTAAATGTCTTGTGCATATTCTGCACTACAGCTGCGTAAAGGACCACAGGGTAATATTTCCAGTGACCTTGTGTGCATGTAATTTCGGCAATGTGATTGTTCCTTGAGCGTCTTCATCCACAAATCTGTGATAACGTGAATCTTCGTCAAGAGAAGAAGACGATACATCAAAGAGGTGAATCTCCAGCAAACAGGGGTACTTCCCCTTAACTAAATGAAGTAAGTGCCTCTTTGTTTGGTGGAGATGTCCTTGTATTTCTCTGCATCAATAATGCATCACCAAAATTGGCTGCAAACGAGGTCGAGGGCCTTTTTTTAAACTGTCCATCAACGTAGGAAAAGGGAGAAGACCTTTGCATAGTATTAAGGATAATGGGGAGGGGGCCATGCAGCCCCCTCCCCGGGCTGCTTCTACATATATATATATATATATATATATATATATATATATATATATATATATATATATATATACCAACGCAGACTCATGCACATTCACTGCATGAGAGTCAAGCCCTCCACACGAGATTGGTTTCAAAACGTCTTTATTGCAGCAGGTAAACCAGCAGCATCACAGCCTGCATCACGCGTTTCAGTCCCAATGGACCTTAATCATATGCAAATTCGAGGAGCAGGTGCTCGGGGATTTAAATACTTCACGAAGTCAGACAGAGAGGAAGGACAAAGTGCGGGTGCTTTCTTTGACATTTTGTGACTCACACTGGTATTCAATATGTGCAGTCCACAGTTAATCTTATATCGGACATGACTTGCCAATTTCAACAATCCATACTCTCAATAATGTCCTGCTAGTGCACTGTTTCATATATATATATATTTTTTACTCGAGTCGGAAAAGTCAATGTCCACAGTTCTGAATTTCTCAGGACATCAATGTCCATAATGCATTGCACCGGTGATTTGAGAATCACTGCGTACTTCCCCTAGTCCAGAGTACTTGTTTACAAAGTTAATTATTCTGACGAAATTAATGCCATCAAAATGCCTCATGTGGAGTAACTTCCGTGTAGGGCTAGAGGGCAAGGTTAAGTTCAGATCATTTCCCAAGCACATTTTCCTCGTGCGTTTCTTTTCTTTAAAAAAATTGTTCGTACCTGTTTGTTTTAAAGATGTCAGTATTCCGCTCTCCTAGTGCAAGAGATAGTGCTCCTGCAAACCCTAGCTGATTCCTAAACTTTTGTCAAAAAAATACTCAGGCAGGCCTCCTCATCCCACAGGTGGCATGTGCCTCCGTGAGCGGTGGCGCAAACTCAGCCAAATCTTCCAAGGCAAATCCAGTGCAGCCGGCGGGCGTCCGATTACATAGCTTCCATATGACTCTTGACGAACATAGACGCCCAGCACAACAGGTCGGAGCTTGACGGCGACGTCACCGCCTGAAACATACCAACGCAGACTCATGCACATTCACTGCATGAGAGTCAAGCCCTCCACACGAGATTGGTTTCAAAACGTCTTTATTGCAGCAGGTAAACTAGCAGCATCACAGCCTGCATTACGCGTTTCATATATATATGTGTAAGGGTTTCACTTCTCATATATTTACTTACCTTGTGTTGTAAAGGCATGCGTGGTAAAAGTTTGTGTTAAAGGCAATGAGTGGTAAATGCATTGCATTTTAATAGATGAGTGGTAAAGGCATGCAATGTAAATGCATTTGTGGTAATGTCATACAACCCTTATATTGGGGTGCTGGCTAAGGGTGTGCGAAATTAGTGTAATTTACATTCACATAATTTCAGGAAATTACAGCAGAATTATGCATAATTACGCAAAATGGAAATCAATATTTTAGCACAAAATGAATCCTTGCATTAGTTTTGTGCACAAGGATGCATTTAAACAAAAGCACCGTGGACAACAGCTGTCTGTACTTCATTGCATTTGTGGTAAACTTTTACCATGAATTGCACTATTCACTGTAAATATTTACCAGGAATTACATGTAACTACGTAAAGAGGCATTATTTTGTGAATTTTGCATACGAAATGCAATACGAAATTCCCCAAATTATGCTGGCGTAATTTAAATTTCGCTCAGGCGTATTGCTGACATGATATGCCAGTGGAACATTACTTGTTTCTCTTTGTATTATATGAAAACAATTATATGTACATCTGAAGAGGATATAGTGTAACAAAACAGAGGACAACACTGGGAACCTTAATTATTTATAGCACAAACTGTCATGATTTAATGGCTCCCCATGTGTATAGTATTATTTGCTTAAAATATTCCATCTTGTTAATGCATTTTGATTTATGGTCATTTAACGAGGCACTTCACTGTGAGAAGCACAGAAAGGAAGTTTTATTCAAACACATTATTTTATATGTATTCACAATAATGAAACATGGCAACAACTAGATTAAAATGTGTTTGCTTTGTATTTCATCTTTTACTTAACCACTAGAGTGCACATTGTACTGCTGAATTTCTTTATTATACAAACCTAAATATCTAGGGGGCTCATTACGATGGCGGGCGGAAGCACAACCGCCGTGCTGGCGGATGCAAAAACCACCAGTTACCGCCGGCACGCAGCAGTCCACACGCCCGCCCAATTACGATGCGAAAAGTAGGCCAAACACCGCCGGCAAGCCAGCAACACCGTCCGCCATCAAAGTGCGTCCGTACACGTAGCGGCGCAGCCCAATTGACACACACCGTCCGACGAAACACGTCCCGCCCGGCGTATAAATTACGATGCCGCAAACAAACGGCTCCCACGGCCAAGAGATACCGTACGACAAACCGAAGCGGTAACACGGACGCCGAGCACGGACAACGAAGAAGCGGCTCCCCCGAGCATGAATCCAGCACTGCAGGCCCTCCCCATGCTCCTGCTGATGCACCACCAAGGACGCAACGTACCGCGGAGACGCAGGTAGGCACACACACAACAAGTGCACGCAAACAGCGCACACAGTGCAAGGGCGGAAAAAGCGGACAACCCCCACCAGCGCGTGTACACTACACATCCACCATTGCATCCACATAAGACACACAGGCCAAATCGTAACATCGCGTAACACATGTGTACACACCACCTGGGACTAGGAACCAACCACCCCGTCACGGCCCCAAAGCGGCGATGACGCCGCCACACATGCGCACAACGCAGAGGCCAACCGCAGCGCCATGCATGCGTCGCACACAGACACAGGGACACAACCAAGCAGCACACACATCAGCCCCACCCCGAACGCACATGACACGTGACAGGCCTGCCACAGACATGTCCCCAACGCCCAATTCACGGACAACACCCAACGCCACACAACCGACGCACACATGTCAGTGAAGTCACGCAACAGCAGGACACACCCCAGTGTAACAAACATGGCGTAGCACACAGCGGCGGCAACACCAACTAGGAGAAGCAGGGCCCCTTCGGGAAGAGGAACGCCAGTACCACACTGAAACACCCATACCACCCTGCACATATGAACAAGACATATAAAACGGAACACCAAAGAGCCCGGGACCGACAACAGGTGGCCCAAGAATAACATTCACACACAAGGCCCAACGCAGAGCGGAAAGGCAGCCTGCCGCCCACACAAGGGAGAGCAGACAGCACTGAATGACCTTCCATTCCAACTCCGAAACCACAGCCCTACGACAGAAGCCGGTGAATACAGCCATTGTCCAAGAATAGACCAACACAGGCATGCTGAGGAGACCGACCACAGGGCAGATAGTGCATATCACAGAAGCACACAACGGACGGGGAAGAAAGAAGAAAACACTCCCCATGTCGGCCACATGCAAGTTAATTGGAAGGAGTCACACATCACTGACCTTGAACTGTCTGAGAAGCATGTGGGATGAGGGCCCGTGTCCTCCAAACAAGCCAACAGAACACAAGTCCTGTCTCCCTACGACTACACAGAGCTCACAGCAACCTCGGAGCGTGCACATTGCAGACTGCACACACAGCCGGAGCACGCCACCACAACGCACCGCTGCGAAATGGCAACCGCAACACACCTACCCAACTACGCCGGACAGCTCAAGCTGTACAAAACCAACCTGTTACATATATTGGGATGCGATCTCCTGTCCCTGCTGAACGTAAGTTACCGACTGACTTACCGCATCACATTGTTCAGCTGCGTCATGCCCGTCTTCTACTGTCGGAGGTGTCCCTACCAGCATCCCGTGGAGATATGCCTCTCCAACCCGGCATGTCTGAAGGCGGACCTGCTACCACTACTCCTCCCTCTGGACGCACACAACAGGGCCTGCTCTGCCTATGGGGGCATGGCGTATGTGGCCAACATCGCACCCGCACTGAAATGGGACCACTGTGCCTCCACACGACGGATCATCGAGAACAGCTACATCGAATGTCACCCAGCATGCCCCATCATGGTCCTCCAAGGGACAACTTACGAACAACACCTTGACAGCCACCATCCGCTACATTGGCTGGCAAACATGTACACCACCAATGACATGGAAGCCCTGCTGGACGGCATCGCATACCTGACAACCTGTAAATTCGTCGGACCACAACGCAGGTTCCCCGATTGACCTATGATGTCCAACCCCGCACCCATGCTTAGCTTCCGCACGGACTGGCCAGTCACCACCACAACAGCCATACCAAACGACCGGCAACTGTAACCACACCATCAACGACATCGCCATGACATCGGATATGACCGGGACATGCACACTGTTCCCCATCACATCCAGGAACACCGCATGCATCGTGGGAGGCAGTGGCATGGGGTCTGTGTATCGCACCCACATGGACGGAACTGCACGAACAACCAGGACACGACATGGATCCAGCGCCCATGGACACACACACCGCTCAGTGGACATGAATAGGTCGCCTGGAGTCTGTGGGTGCTGCACCCCTCCCACCCCCGCCCCGGGAATCCCATACCAGGACCTTTGCATGGACGACAAGTGCATACAACAACAACACGACCCCAGTGACTGTGACATGTCCAGTAACCACCACAGTGCAACAACAAGTGGCACGCCGCTGCATGCACGCAAGCACATGCCCTGATGTCATCTCACATGCACGCGTGCATGAGGAACAACCGCAGCAAACCTGTCACATGGAACTGAGATGGACTGTGCCCATGATGCCAAGCGGTCTGGTAGGCTACATGTATACCGTCTGTGTCAAAGTCCGCAGCTCCGCAGCTATACGTAAATGTACATTAGCACAGCCTTGGCCAAGCAGATGTCACTCTGAAGCCCACATCCCACATGCAACAGCCAATCACATGTAACCCCACACCCTATCCCATTTGCAATCATGCTCAGTATATCCTCAACATGTATTCCGCTGCCAGTAGTGTCCACTATACTGCATCACAGAGGACAGAAGACTCAATATAATGTTTGAAACCAAAACTGTCTCCGCTGACTCATTTCACAAGTACGAATGAGAGAGGATGAGAGTATGTGAAGTACACGGCAGTCGTGACATGACCATGTAGTCCACTGGTATTGGATGTCAACGCAAATGAGTAGCACAACTGTGGAAGACACACATGTGTCGTGTGAAGTCGTATGGACGCAGTGCTCAGGTGGGTGGGTGTGACGGGTAGATGCGCACATGCCAAGTTGGAGCACGCCGTGTTGGGAGGGGTCATGAACAGTACACCACCGCTTCCCTGGGCATTGTGAGAGGACACCTGTCGGGGGGAGTGAACACGTGTGTGCACAGCAGCCGGGCACACGTACAAAGCGGTACCAGGCGCACCTCAGCCCACCCTCTGTGGACAAGCTGGATCCTGTTGTGCGCCCGCCATGCCCCTTGACAAGGCACACACAGCCCCAGTCGACCAGGTGTAACCCCAACATAGTCAATCCGCACAGGCGATACAGGGCACGGGATGGCAGTGGAGCATGGTGTGTGAGAGGTCTCCTCGCGCTCCTCCTGGTCATATCACGCAGGCAATAGAACCTCAACGTCTAGCATGGCACAAGTCAAATGGAAGTGTAGGGGGGACGCACCACAGCACGAGCAGCACTGACGTCACGGGAGGTGGCTCGCACCATCCCATCCATTGCCCATTATACCAACCACGCCACATGCCATTGCGACTAAGTGCAAGCGCGTGCGCCACCACCCCCGAGCCCTCCCCAGAGAGGCCAAAGAGTGAATGTGTGGGCCATCAGTCACAGACGGACGCGGCATGGCCGCAAGGGCAGCCACAGCCACTGGGTGTCGCAGGTGGCGGATCCGGAAGGCGAAGACTGTGATGCATAGTCCATGCAGGCCGGGTCTCCATTTGGGGCACCACGCAGGTGGACGGCGTCCCGCAACACATCATACCCTGAGACAGCCCACTCGTGCAACTGGACCCACACATACACTCCTTGCCCTCTCTGGTGCGAGCTTGGGGCTGCCTGTGCAAGCGCTAGCCTCGCAGGTGCACATGCATATTGGGGGAGCGAGGGGAGGACATGAGGGCTGGGGCGAAGATGACTGTATCACTGTCAGTGAGTACAAGGGATGACCCAGATGTGGAAAGGAAGAGACGTGTCCCGTGTGTACTGCAACTAGTCGCCAATCCAACTACCCCCCCATGTCCGGAATGTAAGCCCGCACCTAGGCCCGCCCATCCGCCACATCGAACATACCACCAGCACGACAACCTTCCCATTCGAAACACTGACTGGGGGTGGCGACCAGTGAACAATCATGTGTAGCCTACCCACGCGTACATGTGGGCCCTCCATGATCCATGTCACCTGCGGCAAAGTCATGACATGCGCAATGAGGGAAGTGAGGAGAGCTGTCCGCCCCACGCACAGAAGGTGCATCAGCTCCACAGACCCAGCAGCGAGTCCAGCAGGGGTCACATGTGCAGGGGCAGCTGTGCCTGGTGTGAAGGCACATGCATATAGACAGCACATCGACCAATGTGTAGTCTGCCCACATCTACAGTCCATCATCATGCGGACATAGGAATTGAACACAGGGCAACACATCTTAGTGGGTGCACCCACCGTGACCAACAATGCGCAATCATCGACGTACCCGCCCTGTGCATGGCCCCCCACCCAACGGAGGCACATCCAGTGCCACCATCCCACACACAAGCCTTCCACGGAACATGCTGTGTCCAATGGTCAGTACAGAGTCAGCGCCCATCTGGTGGATCCTGAACAGGAGACACATGCACACACATGCCAGCTCCCACTATGTACGTCTGCCACCTGGCACGTGCAATGTAACCTCTCACCTGTGACGTGTGACTGCAAGCACACAGCCGTCTTGGCATGGGGCTGTCAATGTGGACACCTGTCAATGTTTCGGGAGGTGTGATCCGTACAGTGCTGTACATAGGGTGCAGTGCTGACACCTACTACTGTCTCATATCCCCTCGTGCCACAGGTCCCACTTGTTTTGGCCGCTCAGCCTGTGCCCACATCGTCGTCGTCGTGTGCCATACTCATCCAGCCTCGGAAGCAGTTCCATGCTCAGCAGACATTCATGTTGCCGTGGCGTTGCCGCTTGACGAATATGCAGTCAGTCCCCATCAGCACGCCCCGCAAGTCATTGGGGCCTAGATCCCCATGTGCATGCACATGGCAGTGGTCTGTATCACTAGCCATTGCCATTGTTGGGAGACCTGTGTAAGTGTATTGTGGCCGTGCCGTCCCAGCTTGACAGCTGGGCTGTGGCTCATGTGCTTGCTCAGTCATGTCAGTGATGTGTATGCGAAATTGCTATGTGTCGTGTTGCTTTGACATGTGTCCACTGCCATTTTCCCTAGGCGGAGACCGAACATTGACCGCCCATACCAATTGCTGGCGGACATGGACGATACAGAGGTCATTAGGAAGTTTCGGCTGGACAGGCCAACCCTGCATCGACTGTGTGCCATGTTAGAACCCCATCTCCGTCCCCGCAGGGTGTATCCGACAGCTGTCACCCCCACGGCTAAGGTGATGGCCGCCATGCATTTCTTCGCCACTGGGTCATTCCAGCACACAGTGGGCAGTGGAGGAGGGATGTCCCAGCCCATGTTCAGCAAGGTGCTGAGGGATGTACTGGCAGCCATGATGCTGCACCGAAACAGGTACATCCGCTTCCCCAGGGCTCGTGAATTGGCGGCAGTGAAGGGTGCATTCTATGCCCTTGGCAGAATCCCACACGTCGTTGGAGCCATTGACTGCACACATGTTGGCCTTGTTCCACCACAGGCCACTGAGCACCTGTACCGCAACAGGAAGCACACGCACTCCCTGAATGTGCAAGTGGTGTGCCTTGCGGACATGGTGATCACCCACGTGTGTGCAAAGTTCCCAGGCTCGGCCCATGACGCACACATAATGCGCAACAGCATCTTGCCACGACTGATGTCCAATCTGCAACAGGATCGTGGCTGTATTGTCGGTGAGTATGTGGAGTGGTGTAGCGTGCTGGTTGTGCGATGCTGTCCCCTGTCCAGTTGGAATAGCAACGGTTCTCTGTGTCCCTCACACCCAGGTGACTCTGCGTACCCGAATGGGGCATGGCTGCTCAGTCCATTGAGGAATCCTCGCACCCCAGCAGACGATCGCTACAATGAGGCACATGGGAGGACCAGACGTGTGGTCGAGCGTACCTTTGGCCTCCTCAAGTCCAGGTTCAGGTGCCTGGACCGCACCGGGGGTGCGCTGGCGTACTCCCCACAGAAGGTGTGCCAGATAGTGGTGGCGTGCTGCATGCTGCACAATCTGGCCATTCGGAAGCAGATCCCCCTCATCGTGGATGACGGAGATCAACCAGGGCCCCAGCCCGCAGACCAGGACAGCTCGAGTGAGGAGGACAGCGGAGAGGAGGAAGCTGGTAATGTGCGGCAGCAGCTCATCGCCCACTACTTCACTTGACGGTGAGTGTCCATGTACGACGGCTGATGTGGCTGTATCTGTGCAGGTGTGTGTGTGCTGTGTCAGGGTGGCCGTTTGTTCACTGCGTGCTGTGTGTCAACGCTCCATGGCCAGGGTAGTATGCCACTGTTGGTGGCTGTGGCATTGTGCCCTATTGCTCTGTGCGATGTGTGTACATTGCTTGTAGTTGTTGACATGTACTGTGTGATGGGTGTGTGACACACTCATTGAATGTGCTCCTGTTCTGTCTCCCACCCCTAGGTCCCTACAGGCCCTCCGGTTCCATTGCCATGCCACGCATCAGGTGCCTTTCCGCCCAAGGTGGCCGTTGTATTCCGTACAAATAAAACACAGGGCACAAACAGCAGTTTGTGTAAGAGGTGCATTTATTTCAAACTGTGACATGTGATTGTGTGTAAGGTGATGACAAAAGTGGTGCGTGCAGTGACAATGAGCTGTCGGTCATGGCTGCGTGATGCTCAGGGTGTACCCACTGGTTCTATGTCCATAGTCCAACACACACATGCCATCCAGATGGCTGTGTGGAGTGGGATCGTAGTCCAAGTCAATGCAGTGGGTGGTCAAGGAAGGCTGGCTGGCTGCCTCACTTGCGTCTGGAGCGTGCGAAGTCCTCCCGGGAGATCTGTTTCCACTTCGGACGGCCCCTTCCACGTTTGCGAGGGGGGTGCCTGCTTGCGACATGCTGGTGGTTGAGGTGTGCTCACTGGCTGTGGACGCAGGGGAACTGGACACTGCTGCTCGACCCTGCGCCCCGGCAGGTGGTGGCGGAGGGGAGCTGCTGTCCCTGGCTGTGACCTCACCGCCACCACCAGCTGGCCCATGAGGTCCACGAGTTGGCCCATACGGGCGTCCATGGACCTCAGCACCCCCAGCACCTCACGCGTGTCTGTAGCTGACCTGGCCCATTGTCCTTGGGCCTCTTCATAGGCCCCAAGGACTCTGGCCATTTGAGGCAGGGCATGGCTCCCAGGGGAGGCTGGCGTTTGCCTGACCCTGCTCCTCCTACCAGTCCTGCTGCCACCGGCCTGCCCACTAGCCACATTGCTCACCACGGTCCTCGCTGTGGCTCCCAGGGTGGATCCAGTCGGCCGGGCCACCACCTGCGCTGGGGCTGGTGCCAGCGAAGACGTGGTGGTCGGTGCGGCGATGGTGGCGGTTGCGGCAGTGGTAGTGGCCGCAATGACCGTGGGTGTGGCCGCAATGACCGTGGGTGTGGCCGCAATGACCGTGGGTGTGGCCGCAACGACAGTGGCAGCAGGGGGCTGGGAATGTTCAGCAGCCCTGGATGATGGGTTGGTGGGTAGGAGGGGTCCTGGGGAGCGGCTGGGCCCTGCCACACCAGATGGGCCTGCTTGGTGGTCCGTGTCCGAAGAGGAGGACAGATCCTCCACATCCGTGTGTCCTCGTTGGGGGCTTGTAGGCTGGCTGTGCTGGCTGCTGGCTCCATCCCCAGCATCCAGCAGTTCGTCACCTGTGGAGAGAATGAGATTTGTTATTGTGTTGCACCTTGCGAAGTATGTATTTGTCGTCTGACATTAACAGTTCGTGCAATCTCGTACATGGGTTTCCCGGAGGCGTGTGTGTGGCTGTACCATTTGTAGTTGTGTGTGCTTGGCAATGGGACTGTGTGCTGTGCACATGTGGCATGGGACGGATTGGCCATGCCGATGGGTGTGTTGCTGTGCCCCTACTTATTGTGACTCTGGTGTATGCGGGCTCCTGGCCCATCCTGGGTCTGGTTTGTACTTTGCTTTTGGGGTTCAAATGGAACGCTTAGGAACGCATATGGCAACATGGGGGCCATGCCCCAGATTCGCATTTGGGATGGAATATGCTTTTGGGGTTCAAATGGAACGCTTAGGAACGCATATGGCAACATGGGGGCCATGCCCCAGATTCGCATTTGGGAGGGAATATGCTTTTGGGGTTCAAATGGAACGCTTAGGAACGCATATGGCAACATGGGGGCCATGCCCCAGATTCGCATTTGGGAGGGAATATGCTTTTGGGGTTCAAATGGAACGCTTAGGAACGCATATGGCAACATGGGGGCCATGCCCCAGATTCGCATTTGGGAGGGAATATGCTTTTGGGGTTCAAATGGAACGCTTAGGAACGCATATGGCAACATGGGGGCCATGCCCCAGATTCGCATTTGGGAGGGAATATGCTTTTGGGGTACATGCTGTGAGCCATGGGTGCCGAACGTGACATGTGTTGTGGCAGCATGACAGTGCATGGTCTGAGGTGTGTGCATGCCTGACATGGCCTGCATATTTGCTGTCTGTTGTGATTACTGGACATGGCATTGGACGCATCGTTATGAGTGAGTGTTGGTTGTGTGCCAGCCAACGTATTGCAGTTGTCCCATCTCCTTGGTGTGCGTGCTGCCCTGTGCCATGTGCATCACTGCAGTGCTCGGGGGGTGTGGCCCATGTTGTGTGTTGTTGCTCACAGTGTGGCGTGCGCTTCATTGACTTCTGGCACATGGTTGGTCATGGGCATGTATCTTAGCGTGACTGCTGTATGTGTGGCAGCTGTGCGGATGACATGCCTTTCATGAGACTGGGGCTGACGGATGGGATGGATGGTATGTTGTATGTGCATGGTGTGTCTGTGTGTTTGATGGGTTCAGTGGTGTTCGTGTGCATTTATGTTGTTCCGCTCTGTTGCGTCTAGTGTTGTTTGTCTTACATAGGCGTAGTTGTGGGGTGTGTGGTTGACAGGCAGTAGGGGCTACATGGACAGGACTTCAATGGTGTTTCGGTTGTGTGTGATGAGTTGCACAGTGGCTGCCGTGTGGTACTATATTCAGTGTGGCTTGTGCATGCAGACGTGGCTCCTTGGGTGTTGCTGTGTCTGTGATGGGTCATGTGAGGTGTGAGTCTGTGGTTCATGTCCGTGTGCACATTGTTCACTTGTTCGTGACGGTGGGCGGTGTTGCGTGTTCGTCTGCTACGTGACATGTCCCATGTGTTGGTCGTGTTACGGTCCTCATGCCTCCAGTAATCCAGCCCTGTCCAGTTTCCCACCTGCAGGTTGTTCGGGCGTGCACTGTACTGGATGCCACATGGTTCTAAGCGGGGGTGCTCCATGTTGCAGGTCTGTGGGGGTGGGGGGTGTTGTGGGTCGTGGTGGTGGCTGGACACCCACTGACACCGATTGCTGTGGACCGTGATGTCTACCTTTCGGCTGTCGTTGTGCACTGCGGTGGCTGACACGTGGCTGTGGGGTGTGGGGGATGCTCCTCCTTGCTGTGCTGTGGGACTAGGGGCCTGGTGTGTGTTGTACTTGGGCTGTCCACCCTCCCACCCACTGCACTTTGTGTTCCTGCCACTTACCTGTTACTTGTCGGTTAGTGCAGCTGTGGCGGACACATGGGTGTGGTGGGTGCTCGTTGTGGCGCTTCTGGCATATTTGGGGACCTGTTGGTGGTTACGTGGCTGGCTGAGTGTACACATGTCCCCACGCATCTTACAGTTGTTCTGTTTGGGCTGTGTGTGGTGGTGTCTGTTGCATGTGTGTGTGATGTGTTGTGTATTGTGTGCTGGACATGGGGGTGTTTGTCCCTGGGAGCTGTGGCATGGTGGTAGTGCATGTGAGTACATAGCGGTGTGCTGGTATACATTAGTTTGTACTTACCAGCCTCCACTCCCCCTGCTAATCCGGCGAGGATCTCGGGATGTATGATGACTCGCACCTTCTCCTCCCACGCTTTGAAGGTCTTGAAGAGCGCGGGATTCCCTCCGCCAGTGACGGCTGCCAGCTCTCTGTTCTTGGTCTCCTTCTTCTTGACCAGGCTCTTGACGTCATTCCACCATTTGTTTATTTCGACTCTGTTCCTGGGCAGGGTCCCGACTGCATTGACCTGGTCTACGATCCGGTTCCACATTCTGTTTCTGGTGGCTAGTGGTGTGTGCTGGACCATGTTCCCATAGATTTGTGGGTGCACCTTGATGATCTCGTCGACCATGACCGTCAGCTCAATGGGCGTGAACTTGGGCATTCTTTGTGGTGCCATGGTGTTTGTGGTGCTGGTGCGGTGTGTGTTGTGTACTGTGCAGGGGGTTTGTGGTGCCGGTGTTTGGTGGTGGTGGTGGTGGTGGTGGTGGTTGTGATGTGTGCGTTTCTGTGGTGTGCTGCTGTCCTTGCTGTGTCACTGTGTCCTCTCCTCTCCTCTCTAGTTTGCAATGTTGCAAGGGGTTGTGGTCTGTGGGAGTGCTGCTTTTGTACTTACCTATGTGGGTGTGTCCTCATGGTCTGTTGTTTTCAGGTGTGTTGTGTCTGGGGTTCTGGCCTTTGTAGTTTTTGTTTGTCCAGGGGGTGTTTTCGGGATGTGTACTGTGCTTGTGTATTTGTGCGTGCCTTGCTGTGTGGAATTGTTGGCCATGTTGTGTGCGATTGTTTTTGTCAGCGGATGGTTTCTGTGCAGGGACGTGGGCGCCATGGCTTCTGCCGTGTCGATTCTCATCGGCGTTGTTTGCGCTGGCGGGCGGTATATTTGTAGTTTTCCCGCGCTCATGGCGGTGCGATCGTAATCTCACGTGCGGTGTGTCGGCCGTGAGGGCGGGCGGTTTTGTGTTGTCGTGCGTGTTTCCGTCCGTGGCGGGCGGTTTGACTCCGACTCGGACGATGGCGGGCGGTATTTTGTGTGATTTTTCCGCCGATGGCGGTTTTCGGTTTGTGTCATCGTAATGGCGTGGTCGGTGTTCAGACGGTGTGTGCGGGCGGATTTTTGCCGCTTCCATGCCTGGCGGATTTTTTTACGCCGGGTATCGTAATGGGCCCCTAGGTTCTCATGGAACCTGCAACATATAAATAGTGCTCATCTAGACACTGCATACCTTCTGCTCTTTCAGTGACGGCTGGCAATCTTTGAAAGTGGTGTGTGTAATACTTGCCCTGAATTGTAGCAATCAAAGTGAGTGAGCCTGACCTTTTCTAGGGAAGGTTTTAGGGGGGAGAAGAAGGTTGTCACCCCAACACATTTGTGAAAAAAATTGAATCAAATAGTGCATTGTAAAACAAAGGTATCACATACATTTACAAAAAAGCATAGGCTCTAAAGTGCAACAGGTATGTCCAGCACCAGCATTTTGCTATGGGTCCCAATATATAAGCCTAGAATACCCCTCATAATGCCATGGCCAACTTCAGACTCGGATTCTCACTCACACTCCCTTACAGTCACTCACTCACTCTCTCACTCACTCATATTCATTCTCATTTATTCTCCCACTTCCACTCACCCACACATTCTTGCACTCACTCTTACTCTACCACACTCATCCTCACTCCTTCAAACCTGCTCATTCTCTTACTGTGACTCATTCATACTTTCTCACTCACACTCACTTGCACTCACTCTCACTTTTACTCACTTATTCTTGCTCAGTTTCTCTCACTATCAGTTTTTCTCACTTACTCTGACTCACTCATTCACTTGCACTTATTCTCACTCATATTCACTCAATCCCTCAATCATACTTACAATAATTTAAACTCACTGTAACTGTCATTCACTCATTCTCAGTTAATCTCACTTACTCTGACTCACTGATTCTCTGTTACTCTCGCTCGTACTTATTCTCATTCGTACTCATTTTCACTCACACTGCCGTCACACTGTAACACTCACTCAAACTCATTCTTGCTCATTCATTCATACTTGTCACTCAAGCTCACTTGCTCACACTTCGGGCCTGATTCACAAAGGTAAACTTGCACTTTTGTGTAATTTTACTATTTTTTTGGTATTCACAAACTACAAGTTTAATTTTACCAATATTAATTTTATGACTGCTGAGAATCCGCAGTCAGAGAACTCTGTACATAAAAAGATTGGATGGGCCTTTCTTTTTATGTATGGATTCTCCGCCACGATTGCGGAGTCTCTGCAGTCGAAAAATTACTATTAGTAAAATTTTACTCGTAGTTTGTGAATAACAAAAAATAGTAATCTTCACTCACACATGCTCACGCATACACACATGCTCACACATACACACACTCTCTCTCTCACACAAAAACACTCTCACCCGCACACTAGCATACAACATGCATATAAAAGCATTATATTTTATTTACCTCAGCTGCCAGGGAAGGTCCTCTTCTAACCCTGGTTCACCATTTTTATTACACTAATGGTGAATAGCAGACTATGGTTCACTGACAGAATATCAAAGTAAAAAATATAGATGAAAAAATATAGAATGCAAAAATATCAACTCCCTATACTTAAACAGGTACGTACAAAATATAGAAAAATAAATACTGATGGAAAAAATATAGTTGTACAAAATATCGATTTTTTTATATATATAAAATACATATTAAATATGTTAAATAATATAAATTAATATAAAAAAGTAGATTTAATATACATTTTAACAAATGTAACAAATAAACTTAATTTAAAAAGTTAAACACACATACATAATAATTAATATATATATATATTTACTTTAAAACAATTAGTAAAGTATTAATTTTAATTTATTTTATAATTTTAAAATTATATAGAAATTTACAAATATATATATATATATGTACAATAACATAAAATCTAATAAAAAACACTCTATTATAAATTAAAACATTAAACTATTTAAAAATCTTCAAACTTAAATTTCCCACTCCAGTCAGTGCAACAGTAGGGAAAGTGTTGGATAGTGGAGGGGTAAAAGTTACTATTCCCACTATAGTGAGTGCAACAGTAGGGAAAGTGTTGGATAGTGGAGGGGTAAAAATTACTATTCCCACTCCAGTGACTGCAACAGTAGGGAAAGTGTTGGATAGTGGCGGGATAACATTTCTTATTCCCACTCCAATCAGTGCAACAGTAGGGAAAGTGTTGGATAGCCGAGGGGTAAAAATTACTATTCCCACACCAGTCAGTGCAACAGTAGGGAAATTGTTGGATAGCGTAGGGGTAAAAATTTACTATTCGCACTGCAATCAGTGCAACAGTAGAGAAAGTGTTGGATAGCGGAGGGGTAAAAATTACTATTCCCACTCCAGTGTGCAACAGTAGGGAAAGTGTTGGATAGCGGAGGGGTAAAAATTACTATTCCCACTCCAGTGAGTGTAACAGTAGGGAAAGTGTTGGATAGCGGAGGGGTAAAAATTACTATTCCCACTCCAGTGAGTGCAACAGTAGGGAAAGTGTTGAATTGCGGAGGGGTAACAATTAATATTCTCACTCCAGTCAGTTCAAAATTAAAAACAAATAAAATATTAACAACAAAAATATTTAAAAAACAAAATAAATTAATAAATATATTAAAAATTAAAATACAAATATATTTAATATTAACAATGTTTAAAAAACATATTATAATGTTGAATGCATATGACAAATACCTACAAATATTATATTAAATAAAATAAAAAATATTTTTCAAACAAATAAATATTTTAAATTAGAAATTATTTAGAAACAAAAACATTAATTATTACATAAATGTACTTTTTTTATTTCCTACCCACACAATTCATCACCCACATCTAATTTGTTTTTAAATTTACTTCCTTAATTAACATAATTAATTACCAATTAAAGAAATATTATTAATTAAAAAATAAATTAAAACTCATAACAATTAATTAACCTCCTACACTTTATAGCCCTATAATCCCCACAACCCACAGCTAAAATTAAACTGTAAAAAAACTAATTACCCCAAAAACGTATTTTCAATTAAAAAACGAATAGTATTCAACAACTAATTATAAAGTAAGTAACATTAATTTACTCCTCACACTGTACCCCTATAAAAATAAAACCCACACACAAAAACTATAAACAAATACCCTAATTAAATAACAATAAATTAATAAATATTAATGATCAACTAATTATTCATTAATTAAACATGAATTACTTCCCACCCTTGACCCCTATAAACCCCACAACCCGCACCTAAAATTAATTATATAATTTCCATAATTAATTTTCAATCAATTAATTAATATAAATTAACAACTAATTATTAATTAATCAAAAAATACTTCTCACCCTTTACCCCTGTAAACCCCACAACCCGCACCTAAAAAAATTTACACAATTACCATAATTCATTACCAATTAATTAATTAATATTAATTAACCAATTAATAATTAATTACAAACAAATTACTTCCCACAAGTAACACTATAAAAACTCAATTAAATAAATATTAATAAATAAAAAATAATCATTAATTTATTATAATTAAATTACTTCCCGCCCTATTCCCTATAAACCTACAACCCACTACAGAATTAAAAAACTCAAAATGTACTTAAAATAAAATTGATAACTACTAACAATTTAACACATATATTAAAAAACATAAACAATACTTATACAAAAGAAATCACATACGTTTAAAATATAAACTAAAATACATAACACTAAATAAAAAATCGATATTCTAAACAACTATATTTTTGCAAACGATATTAATAACTTCTATATTTTTGAGAACGATATTTCTTACCTTAAATTTGATATTCTTGACCATGATATTCCTGCTGTCGATATTTTTGTGTGACTATATTTCCAACTCGATATTTGTGTAAGTCGACATTTCCAACTCAATATTCTGTCTGAATACCATTCACTTCTAGTATAATAAAAATGGAAAGAAAACAAGGACATTGGAGCAACGACACCCATAAGGACAAGCTGCCCGTGTTCTTAGCACTGGGTTTGCACTTATGAAGCCAGGATTCGCAAAAGCAGTGCCAGGAGTCACAGGAAGCAAGATCGATGTCGCAGCTGCGACCTCTAAATGACATCCATGCTCTTAATCCACCTGCTGTCACTCTCAAAATATATATGGTCCTGCAGGCAAGACATATTATGATTAATACTGAAGGCATCTAAATCACAATAGCAGTTGGTCTAAGCGGAGTTCGTCCGCCGTGCTACGCGGAGTTCTGTAAGCGGTGGAGTGCGTTACACAAACGTCGTTTTCGCTGTTTTTTAGCGCAAACGTCGCACTTGAAAATCAGCTCAAACTGCACCATGCGCAGCGCATGGCGCAGTTTGCACCATGCGCAGCGCAAGAGGGCGCTGCTTCATTCTGCCGCTCGCAAATATACGCAAGCAGCAGCTTCCTCAACACGGACGGATGGTTTCTCATCGCGAGCAGTCACGACCATCTGTGACCGCCTGCGTTGAGAAATCTCGCTGGGAGGTTCTAGCGTTGGATTTTCCTTGCTTGCACTCACTAACTTAACATTGGCAAGCGCAACCTAGGAAAAAACTCCGCTCTGCTTTGCGGAGCAGAGTTTTTCATAAATCCGCGTGTTCCGTGAAGCGCCGAGTGTTGAAAACTCTGCAAACTCGACGAATGGAGTGGAGTTCACCGCCCATGCCTAAATAGCAGATGGCTGATTGAATAAATTAAATAATTAATTGTTTCTAAATGTAAAATACTCTTTCCCTCATTGTAATATTAATGATGCAGAGCTCCATGGTCTTTGCAAAATAATCATGATCACAATGTGATAATAGTTTACACAAAGGAAGTTTGTAAAAATCTTTTTAAAAAGTTGAATGGATTTTCACTAAACTTGGCATGAAAGTAGAATTGTACTTTTTACATGGCTTGTTGTAACCCTGTTCAGTAATTTTTTCGTTGTCGAAAATGAAATTCCACAGCAAAGGATGGTCACTATGACAGATGCCTTTCTTTAGGGGAGTGCTGGGGTGGGCATGCAGAGGCATTGAAAATGGGGACAAAAACTGAAACAAGAAATTGCTACAATAGAATTGCAATTTTCTTGAAAATCACAACCATGGGACTGCCATTTTGTATAAGTAAAAAAGGCATAGTTTTTTTAAAACACAATTTACATAAGAATTATAATAGTTAGAAAAAGTTCTGGTTGAGTAAACAACCTTGATTGAAGCACAGGCAGGTGCTGAATGTTCAGCCAAAAATCAGGGTCTATGTCCAACCCTGCTGCGCAAAACCACAAGGCAGTGCAGAACGCTGAATGGGCACATTCCCTAAAAACACCTAAAATTTGTCAGTTATGGCATGCAATGTACACCATAACTCATGTCACCCGCCATGCTCAATACACCACTTTGTCAATGCCATAGGAAAAATCTGACACCCAAGAGCAAAACATGGATTGTGTTGCATACAGTAACTGGTGAATTTTGGGGATTGCATTACCTTAACCTTAACTAACTTTTAACTGTGACTTGACAGGGAATATATATATTCACTGAAAAAAACAAAGCTTACAGGGACATTATAGTTAGGCTCAGATTTCACTCGTACAAAACCATTGAAATTTAGCAGTTATAGTTACCTGAACTAACTGTAACATATGCCCCCACAAGGCACTGCTTATGACCTCACATATTACATCACTCATGACATGGACAGTGACATCACTCATGACATCATCCACAGAACCACTCACACATCCACTCACGCCCACTCACACACCTGCACAACCATTCCCATACCCATTCAGAGACCCATACCAGTACTCACATACCCACTCACTCCTCCATAGAGCCACTCACACACCCACTCACTCAATCGTACAACCACTCCCCTAACTATTCACTCACCCATACAGCCATTCATACTGTCACTCATCCATACGGCCAGTCATATAGCCACACACTCACCCATACAGCTACTCACATGCCCACGTATTTACCTACAGTCTCTCAAACACCCACTCACTCACCCACACAGCCACTCACTCAGCTGTACAAGCACTCACACACTCACTCACACAACCACTTACATACCCATTCTCACATCCATACAAGCACTCACACATCTGCTCACTCACCCATACAGCCATTCACACAGACACTGTAGGAGAGTAGGATCTGCCTCTTATGTTGCCCCCACTTTTTTTCTGATGTTTACACTGGTTTCTGGCTATAGTCCGGCTGGGACCCCTGCCAATCAGGGCCCCAGCCTCTCTGTTCTCTCTAAGCGACTTGA